>SSNR01000053.1:2181653-2226409 GCA_006937965.1 Callopanchax toddi | reverse complement strand
GAAGGCAGTCTTCCATTCGTCTCCCTCGCGTACACGCACCAGATGGTAGGCGTTACGGAGATCCAGTTTGGTGAAGATAGAGGATCCTAGGACAGGTTCAAAAGCAGAGGTGAGTAAAGGCAGAGAGTACTTGTTCTTTACCGTGATTTGGTTGAGTCCCCGGTAGTCAATACAGGGTCTGAGACCGCCATCTTTCTTGGAGACGAAGAAGAAGCCAGCCCCAACGGGGGATGAAGATGGACGAATGAGGCCCGTCTGGAGGGACTCATTTATGTACGTCTCCATGGCAGTTCGTTCAGGCCTGGACAGGTTGTAGAGGCGACCTGAGGGGAGTGGAGCCCCAGGGAGCAGGTCAATGGCACAGTCGTAGGGCCTGTGTGGAGGGAGAGAAGCAGCCTGCTCCTTACTGAAGACTTGGGCTAGACCATGGTACTCGGGCGGAACGAGCTCTAGGTCAGGAGGAGGGCTGCTGTGGGGCTCAGGACTCCCAGTATGGGGAACAGCAGAGCGAAGACAGGTGGAAGAACAATAGGGACTCCAGGCTTCGATACGGGACTCAGTCCAGTTTACATGAGGATTGTGTAATTTCAACCAGGGATAGCCTAGGACCACAGGACAGGAGTTGGTGGGAAACACTAGGAACTCGAGCTCCTCCTGATGGTTACCTGAGGCAGTGAAGAAAAGGGGAAATGTGCGGTGTGTAATAGTGACTAGGGGGTGTCCATCTAGTGCACTCACAGACAGAGGAGGTTCCAGTGGTCGAACAGGGATTTGTAGCTGGTTAACAAGTGTGGGATTTATGAGGTTCTGTTCGGCACCAGAATCAACTAGGGCTTGAACAGGGAGTTGATGTTGGTTATGCTGAAGAGTTATGTTGAGGGTGAATCGAGGTTTGTCAGTGTTGGAGCACCCACCCACCAATAACCTCGGTTCTATTGGCGGGCGGCCCCGTTTGGGTGTATTGGACACGAAGAGAGGTGATGTGAGGGGGAACCACAATACATACAGCAACCTGAGGTTCGTCTGTGAGCCTTTTCCTCAGGGGTGAGACGGGTCTGGCCCAACTGCATGGGTTCGGAGTGGTTCTGTTCGGGTTGGTTATGTTTGGAGCGAACAGCAGGTAAAGGTTCGGGAGCAGGCATGAGAGCTAGGAGAGGTGGTTTGGGTGAAACGACAGGACCACGACCTCGTTCGGTGGCCCTTTCACGCATCCTGGCGTCGATACGACCAGCCAGGCTGATGAGTTCCTCCAGGGTCTTAGGTGGGTCCCGGTAGGCGATCTCATCCTTTATTCGGTTGTTAATGGCGTGCCAGAAGGCCCCCTTCAACGCCACCGAATCCCAGCCAGACTCCGCTGCAACAGTCCGGAACTCAACAATAAAGGTTGACATAGGACGGTTACCTTGGTTTAGGGTCCAGAGGCGCCTGGCAGCAGCATCAGGGTCTGTGTCTCCAGTGAAGGTCTGTTTGAATAGACTCAGAAACAGATTGAAAGGGAATGTCTGTATATTGTCTGTTGTAACGACAGACTCCACCCACTGGAGGGCGCTGTCTCGGAGGAGACCGATTATGAATGAGATCTTACTTTCGTCGGAGCTGAACTTCCGAGGTGATTGACGGAAGACTAGCGAACACTGAAGGAGGAATCCACGAGCCCGGCTTACATCCCCAGAGAAAGGAGCTGGAGAGGGGAGATCGACATCAGACTGTGGCGATGAGGAAGCCGCCGCCGCTTCAGCAGGAGCTCGTTGTGGCTCGTCCGGTATGGGACCGGCTGGGGAAGAAGACACAGAAGAACCAGAGGGATTAACGACGGTTTGACTTACGGCTTCCTGAAGAAGTTGTTTGAGGGAATCGAAGTTTTGAGCCTGGGTCTGGAGCTGTTGGGTCACTATTTGAGTTTGGGTCTGGAGCTGTTGAGCCAGCTGTTGAATCAGGGTTTCATGGCGGCCGAGAGCCGCGCCCTGGTGGGCGACAGCGTTATGGAGTTGTGTCGCAGGATCCAATTGGCCAGTCTTTTCTGTCATAATCTGAGGTTTTGTGAGGATCCTGGAGCAACACAACAGTCTGATGGAAACAAGAGGTAAGTAAAATACTGTTTTTATTGTACGGTTTTGGTGGTGTGGAGGCGGATCCGGGAGGATCCGTGGGATCCTGGTACAGGACACTTCTCTGAGAGGAGAGAGGAGAGTGAGTAACTGGAGATGAGGATAATACGTGCTGAGATGAGTTTTGAGTGGAGGTCTTACTAGTAGGATGAAGATGGGGTCTTGGGGAGGTTTTGTCTGTCCTGGGTGAGGATGGTTGGAGCGGTGGTGAGGAAGGGAGTGGAGGCAGCTGGCTGGCAGGGGGACAGGCAGACCAGGCGGACATGAGATTGAGGAGGACTCCGGAGGATCTTGAGGTGGACGACGCCGGGTAGATGGACTGGTGGAACAAGAATAGAAAATTATAAAAGTCAAAGACGAGATATTAAGTGGAAGACCTGTGTTTACCACTGGTGAGGTGGAAAAGACTGGCGTCGTCCCTCTGTGGATCTGCTCCTTATGAAGGTCCTCCTCTGATGAAGCTGATGAGCTGCAGCTGGGAGCTGCAGCTGGAGAGGATCTGCCTGCCACGCCCTGAGGGAAAAAACACAGACTGCCTGCAGGCACCCAGGATATGACAACAATTCTTTTTTTTTTTTTTTTTTTTTTGACACAGGTGACTTTCAAAGTGACTTCAGTCTAAATCAAGTTGTATTTAATTTGACTTTTACACAAACAAATCAGCACCGGAGGAGGTGGGAAGCAGCAAAATCCCATGTAGACAATGGATGGAAGAAGCTTCCCTTCATCACGCGGTCACTGCTTTGTGTCGTTTCCAACTGAACAACAAATTCCTCACCTCACCTTCTTCCACTTTATCTGGATCTGGTTTGCAGTGCAGCATCCTCAGTAGGGAATCCCACCCAGGCTAACTCCACCAGGTCCTTCAGTGGGACCCCAAGGCATTCCCAGTCAGATGATAGATGAAGATGTACTTTCTCCGACATTTCCTGGGTCAACACGTGGGTTTCCTGCTGGCAGGGCATATCTGAAACACCTCCCCAGGGCGGTGTCCAGGAGGCATCCTGACAAGATGTCTGAACCACCTCAACTGGCTCCTCTCGATATGGAGGAGCAGCGGTTCTACTCTGAGTCTCTAACGAATGTCCGAACTCCTCACCCTATCTCTAAGGCTGAGCCCGACCACCCTGTGGAGTAAACCCATTTCAGTCGCTTGTATTCGTGATCTTGTTCTTTCAGTCGTTATCCAAAGCTCATGACCAGGTGAGGATTGGGATGTAAATCGACCAATAAATGAAGAGCCTTGCTTTCTGGCTCAGCTCCTTCTTCACCACGACAGACTGATTCAGCATCCATCACAGCAGACGCTGCCCCAATCTGCCTGTCGAGCTCCCTCCTTCCCTGGTTAACAAGACCTCGAGATACTTAAACTCCCCCACATTAGGTAGGACCGCTCCCCAACAAAAACTTTAGGATTGAAAAACACATTCTAATGTGCAGCATCCATGTTTAATTCTGTAAATACAGCATGCAGCGTGTGACATCACTGCAGACTGTTCACACTGGAGTCTGATAATGGTCGTATTTAAACTGTTATGTGAATGACCACATAGAAAAATCTGAAATCAGCTAAAAATCTCAGTTGATCATTAAGACCTGCAGTGTGAACGTGACCTAAATGACACCTGGTTCATGGCGCTTTTTAAAGCATATTTACTTATAAAATTGGTGACGTGTTCAGTGCTTATTATACCTGCTGTATCTCTAATGTCGCACTCCCTTTAATGTGTTGCTCCAGATTTCTTAGTACATCGTTTAAGCCCAGGCATTGAGGCCTGTGGTCATCGTGTTGTTTTCTAGACCTGGACCTTCCATTGGGAGAGTCATTGAAACATGGACAGAGGTTTTCTCTGCGATATGCTGACATGTCACAGTACGCTGGCTTTCTATCAGCACATCATTTGGAGTCAGCGGGGTTGGCAGAGATAGGGAAGAGAGGCGTTGGAGGAGCATCGGACGGACTAATGGGATGTATCAACACTTCACTCAAACAATAAGAAAATGAGCAGAGTGGAGTTTGAAACTCTCGCTGATAGCACTTTGTAACTATTGCTTTAGTGATGTGTCAGTGTTATTGCCTGCCTCTTAATAATTAGCTTTGTCTTGCTCCAGTACACATTATGCATTTTAAACGTGCACCAGTAATCTACTGCACGGCAGAATGTGTTTGCATATAAAGAGAAAAAAACATGCAGTTTTTTTCTGTGATGATAAAAATGTTTTTAACCAATTTCGTGGCGTATACTTTCCCCCCTAAGAGACTTGCGCTGCGATAATTCAAGCATGTCTCCCGATCCTTTCACATGAATGGCTGTTTATGTGTGTCTGCTTGTCGAGGTTTGTTCACTGAGTGTTTGGCCCAGAGATCTGATGTCGTCTGAATACTAATGCCGTGTGACTGCGGTGGCTTTGAAACCAAGTAGGAGGTTTGGTTAGGGACGTTTTCATCCTATGCCTGCCGTGGAGAGGATGGGGAGAACATTTTAAATGCTGCATTCATTTCTTACCACCCTGTAAGAACCTAGATCCAGATAGGAGAAGGTATAAAGACTAATTAAAATTTGATCAGGGAGGGAAGTGGAAATTGAATTTCATCTTCATTAAAGCAGCAGGGCCAAAAGGAAGGAGATCAATCGATTTTTCTTTTGAGATAAAAGTTGTTTCTGCATCAGTCTGCAAAGTTATCACGACTCCGGCTTTGACTTCTGAGGTTTCTCGGAGAGGAAAACAGTCAAAGTTTCTTAGCAGCTCATATTAATAATGTTAGTACACTTTAACTTTAACAGTCATATCAGTCCTAAAGACTGTGCCTGAGACCAGTGCTTTAAGTGGAAAAAAATAAGTGCCGGTACTCTCCTTATTAGTTCGAGATTATATATATATATATATATATATATATATATATATATATATATCCATCCATTTTCTGTAGCCGCTTAATCCTCCACAGAGGGTCGCGGGGCAGCTGGTGCCTATCTCCAGCGGTCAAGGGGCGAGAGGCGGGGGACACCCTGGACAGGTCGCCAGTCCATCGCAGGGCCACACAGAGACGAACGAGACAAACAACCACACACCCACTCACACCTAAGGACAATTTACCAGCCCAATTAGCCTGACAGTCATGTCTTTGGACTGTGGGAGGAAACCGGAGTACCCGGAGAAAACCCACGCATGCATGGGGAGAACATGCAAACTCCACGCAGAGAGGCCGCAGAGCCGGGACGCGAACCCATGACCTCCTTGCTGCGAGGCAACAGTGCTAACCAACTGCGCCACCATGCAGCCATATATATATATATATATATATATATATATATATATATATATAATCCTCATGAAAGAAATTCAGGTTCACTCAGTCATCAGTTTTGTCACTAATTCTTCCCAATGCGTCCTCCCTTCAGACCTGTAGACTCCATCACTGGATTCTATTTGTCTAAAAGACAATTCAGGACAGGACACCTCTCTATCTGTCCTCTCTTCTACACCTGGTCCATAATAAATGTCACAGGAGGTCTAGTGAAGATATTCAGCTCTAGTCTAGTTAACTAGACCGTCAGTTCTGCTCTGCAGACTTTGAGTCTGGCTTACCTCATCATCTCCACACCTCTACTGTCTTCAGCTCTGCAGCATCTTGAGACTGGAACATTTACTAAACACCCTGAGATTTATACTCTGACATCTATTACAGCCTATAAATCTAAACTTCATCAGGTTATTATGTATAATTAGGGACGCTCCGATCACGTTTTTTGCTGCCGATCACCAATACCAATCACATCGATTGACTGTAAATTTCACATTGTAGTGATGATGAGGGCTAATGGTTACTTGATCTGTAGAAAATAAATCTCCTTCATTTGGATAAAAACAGGTTTTACTGACTTTTTCTAAGATGAAAAAATACAAAAAACTTGAAAGCACCATGTAGACATCCATCCATCCAGAAATCTATTGTTTATAGATATATATTTACAATACCAATAGAAATCTATTATTTATATATATATATATTTAAATAATTAAACATATGTTCTTGTGCACAAGATCCCCATTAATTAGTTTGTGGTTGAAATAACATTTTGAGGAAAAATAGTTTTTGTTTTTTTTACTGCTTTTCAGACACAGAAAAGTCAGTATTGTTTGACACTCTGGTCCATTTTGTGCCCCAAAAGAACAAACTTATTACTGACAATGATCTGATCAGTACTAAAGAGTCTACCTGCTGCTCTCTCAGCTCCTCCTCCCTCCACCTGTCTGATCCACTGCGCCATGGCGCGCTGCTCCTCTCCACCTGCGTCATGACGCGCAGCTTTCCTCTCCATCAGCGCACGAGCTCTCCGTCATTAATATTTAAATTATTGTCTTTTAATACCAATTTGAAGAATTATCTCAGCCCGAGCTCTGAGCCAATCATGGAGCGGTCCGTTCAGGGGACGCGAGTCCCCGCTTTTCCTCTCTCATCCGGTGTTTCACCAAATTCTGCCACCCTCCTGGAGTCACTAAATACGGCTGACAGATGAGTTCTCTCATCCACCAGCGTTTCTCCTGCACCGCCACCGCGCTCGCCCACTGCACCTTCCGCCATGCGCTGCTCGGCAACTTCGGCCACCGGAAAAGCTCAAAATTATATTGACGTAATACCAGAAAAACTCCCGGTACGGACGGAACGCTGGAAATAAGTGCCGGTACGCTGAGGGGTCAAATTTAGAAGTCCCGGTACTGCGTACCGTTCCGTACCGCCCCACTTAAAGCACTGCCTGAGAACCAACAGTGTTAAAATATTTTCACTGTTTTCACTTCCTGATTCTCATTTTTGGGAAATGTGTTTTGAGCTAATGCTAAAACTTGTGGTTTCTAAATCTTTCCCCTGCTGATGTCAAAATGGGAAAAGACCACTCCTCTCTAGAGGAGAGAACCAATCAGGAGCACCGTTGTCTATCTGAGCCCACCCCTTTAAAAACCACAGGAGCGCTCATCCTCACAAACGTTAGGAAACACTCATGGTGAAGCTATGAGCAAAGCATGGCAGTTGCTTTGTAGATGGTTGATCAACGAGCACAAAAGTCTAATTTTAATCCCTTAATCTGAACCCATGAAGACCCACTGACGTCTCATGAATGTGTGTGGAGAAGAGAGATGGGCGGAGCTTAGAGAATCTTGGCTCCCTGACTGCCCCACCCATTTGAATGTTGGATAAGGAGTGGACTTTTGGCTGTAGGAAACAACAGTTCTCAGGAGAATATATTGTTGGAATCTGCAGATCATCTAATCTAGATCCATCATTTTAGATTGACAACAGCTTTTTGCCTGCTCTCACTTCATCAAGTGATGTATGCAGAACACAGTTCTTCAGTGATGAGATGAGAGCATTTTATTCAAATTTTATTTGATTTATGATAAAATTACTTCACAAAATAAAAATCTGAAAACAATGTATTGTCATATAGATAGTAAAGTCTATAATTTCTATGATTTTGATGCAAATTCTGGCCAATACCTTTAAGCACATTTTCACATTTTTAACCTTCCTTCACAACCCAATGTTGGAGTAGATTTAGTTTTTCTTTCCATGCAGCCTTTTTCTCACATTGCTGCTAGTCTTCCTTACAATCAAACACATTCAGATTTTGCGTCCTAATGTGGAACACATTATGTGCATAATGTAGTTATATGGCAGCTTAATACTCTGAGCGTCTTCATCCAGTTTCCGTTAAAGCATTGTGATAACGAGGGATCATCGTCAGCACTAAGGTGTTTACACGGTCTCATTTATCCAGCTTCTAAGCACTTCCCTAATTTACGACTTCCTTTTCATCACCTTCATCATGAAAACACAAAATGTGGCTATATGAGTACAGAAACCCGTCAACTCAGCTGAACAAGTTGTATACATCAGCCTAGAAAAAGTGATAAAACTGCTCTATAATCCCCAGCAGTGCAGCCTGTGCTCAGGACGTTTCTCCTGCCTGCTGATAAACAGCTCAGCTTTAGAAGAGCACCAAAAATAAATAAAAAATGGGCATGCCATGATATAAAATTCAAGCCTGTGGCCACGTTTATATACTGGAGTAAGGATGGTAATGAGATAGCTACCTGAGATAATTACTACTCATGGCGTCTGGCTCTCATCCCTTACCACAGGGAACCACTGTAACTCACTACAATTAAATGGCCACTCATTTGCTCCGTTTGAGGCCCAATTAATGTCATTTCATGCTCAGCTGTGTCTTAACAAAGTAGTGGCTTAAAGAGAAGGAACCTGGAGCAGCGGGTGTGGAAAGATCAATGGGAAAAAAGACCTGCTGTGTGGAATACCATCAGGATCCAGGAGACCTTCTGATCTCAGCTTTAAAATACACAAGCAACCTGTTTGATTGTTCAACTAATTCCTATTTTTATGATATGTCTACTTATTTAAAGCAACCATATGGTTTTTGCTTTTTTAAATACGTTATCATGGTTTGGGGTGAGACGATCCAGAATTAAAGAGGAAGGAAGTGAAGAGACGGGAACTGAACTCAAAACACCTTTAATAAAATAAAGTAAAGGCTGACGAAGCAGCAACACACAAAACTAGGGAAACATGGAAGCACTGGGACAAAAAACACAAGGATTACAGATAAGTAGGAGGATTTAATGGAACTGATGAGAATAATCAACAGAACGAGGAATGGCTGGCAAGGAAGACTAGAGGAGAGCTGATGAGGGAATGGGTGAGGTGTCACAAAGGAAAATAACAGAGGTCAAAGTAAACAAACCAAGTGGCACAGATAACCACAAAGACCTCAGAATAACAGCTAATATCTCAGCAAAAATACGTTACAAACTAACCCAACTGCTGCTCCAAGAGGGTCTCTCCTTGTCGCTGCTAAAAAAAAAAGAATACATAGGAAAATTTAAGAATTGATGCATGGCCGGCCTGGGACTCAAACCCAGGTTTACCAAGTTAGAGGAAGTGTCCTAAACCTCTATGCTACGGTTCAGTTGTGATTTTGTTATGTTTCTATACATGAACATTAAGTTTCACGTAATGTGAGTCACGATTGCGAAAAATTTGCGTTGCTTACGATTTTGTGAGCCAATTCACTTTAAGAATATTCTTGCATGTAAATTTAAATAAGGTCATATATTTCATACTGGCCAATGGGGCCTCCAGACCACACGGGGCCCCAAGGCTAATGCCATAGCTAGCCTGTGCATTATCCGGGCCTACCTGTGGGGCAGCGCGAGCCAAGATGAGGCGAGACCATATATATAAATTCACAGTGTGACGTGGATCTGTGAGGTTTTACAAATCCTAGTGTTTCAACCTTGATTTTAAATAAGAAGCTGAAGCTGGAGATATACGTAGAGGTTCCGAAAAAACATGAAAAAAATATTTTGGAGGTAAACTGCACCTTTAAAAATTTACATTTGTGAAATATTTATATTTATGACTCGTTATTGGATTGCAGAGTTCTCTATTAATACAATCACTCAAACCTAATAATAATATTTCATGTTCAGCCAATCTGCTTGGTAAAACTTCTAGATTGCTCTAACTTTGTTGATGATGGCTGAGCTGTGTGGAACTATAGAGATGGAGGACACTGCTAGAATGGTTTCAGCATGTGAAGACTACCTAGGTCTGCTTCCATTAGTCTCAAAGTAATTGTTAAGACAGCGATGAGTGGGTCGTAGCTCCAGACCACCAGCATTTGTATCTGAGCTCATAAAATGTAAACTAATCTTTCTATCACATTCAGAGATTACAGCATACCTCCAGATGTTAGCTAGAATTTGACCAGAAAACTAAAGAGATGTTTACACACAGTGTACATTATTGAAATAGATTATTTTTAACAAAGAAAGCATTTTTAATTGTATGACATCATACATATAAGAAACTTAAGTGTCTTCAATTACTGTACAATTTAAAAGGCAATGGTAGTTTTTGCTTTTCAAAGTAGTCAATTGTATTTTTATAAATTTAGCATGTTAACGGAATGAGCTTCAAGCCTTTTTCATGTGTTAAACCTTAAACTTTTAATGTTTACACCAAGATTAAAGCAATGGCATTTTGGGGCAATGATCATTGCAAGCTACTGGATTTCCCACTGAGAGACAATAAAGGCTATTTCTATTCTCTATTTCTATTCTATACCGTAAGGCTGGAGTACCCAACAGGTGGCCTGCAGGCTGCAACTTTCTGGACAGTGAGTTACTGTATACTGTTTCCACTGAGCTGTTATTCTTTCACTAAATCCATCAGAAGTTGGCGTGGTATTGCCCTTGCCACTTGCTACAGGAAGAAGAGCTGCAACAACTGCTATCCAGCGGTGGCTACTGTCCGTCTCATACTGCAGCCACAGTTTAGCACGCATACACCCCCACCCCAGACCGCCACCTATAAATGCTTTACGAGGACTCATTCACGGTTTTTCATATGGCTATTTGTAATTGAGTACCCCTGCTGTAAGGTAATACTGATGTGAAAAACCATAACATGACATAATATATTCAGGAGTTCACATAGGCAGTACACATGTGTACCAAAAAGTAATGTTTGTGTACCAGTTCCTCTTGCCACTACGCTCCTTTGACCAGTGTTGTGTTTACTGTCTATGGATCACACATCACGTCATACACACTGATGATCTGAGGTGCTCGCTAAAAGTTTCAATTTCACTCTTTTTAGTTTGTTAGTTAGTCCAATGACTTGCTCACATGCCAGCTGGAACTTAGCGATATACACACAGCAAAACACCCCCCCACACCCTCGAGGAGAAACCAATAGCATGAGCACTAAGCATCACTGCCTGGTCCTCACTTGAGTACATGATTGAAAAAACCTATGTGCAGAGCTGTATATCTATAGGCTCTATGTTTTTTAAAATCAAAGTGAAAAAAACTTTGTTGCTCTTTTTAACTGAGGCTGTTGCAGTTCTCCTCCTAAACAGCAGGGGTCACTAATGAAAAGATCAACTGCTATATCTACAGGTGGAATCCAATTCAGTATATTTTTGAAGCTGTATAAACCTGTTCACAACACAAGCTATATCAAAGCACTGGTGAGGTACTGGGATGGCAGTCTTGGCTGTTCTGTTTGTAAAATCCTTTTAGAAAAAGCCCACACAGTGATGATGGTAGGTCATCCATCACAGTGACAGGCACTCAGCTTCTGGCACAAACAGCTGGTCCACAAACACAGTTTTGCAGATTCTCCCTCTTGCATAACTTTTGCTGCAAGAATGCTTTCAGATTCTATGATTGCAGAAACATCTGATCCAACCTGCATAAAATATAATAAAACAAGAACACTGAAGGTTTGTCTCTGTTTAAGGTATTTAGATTGATTTGATCACATGAGAAGAAATACTACATCAAAACCGGGAACAGACAAAAGCATATGAAGGTTATTTTGTCTCTTTAATAATCATTAAAAAAGGTACTTCAAATAAATAAAAAAATTGAAACCAATTTTTGAAAAACTGCAAACAAAATCAACCCCAAACATACCTCAAAAACCTTACTTTTTAAATTATTAAATTACTGATTATATCAAATGATTTAGTTTTTCATTTTAATCAAAAAATCATTTCTTTCAAATTGCCAAAAAAAAAAATTACCCAAAAAATGTTTTTTATGCAAAAAATTATTTTAATTTGAAAACCAGAAATTTTGGTTGAGCATCATCATTTTTTGCTCTCAAAATTTGTTTATGTTTGAACCATCTGTTTTTTGACTGGAACTAAGCTAGTTTTCCAAGGGCTGCCTTGTTGTGTGGGTGATGAAAGACTTCTCTGGACCTTGCTAGGCCTGGACCAGCCCAAGGTTACATCGGCCAACAGGGCAAATGGCTGGTATGCCCACTGGCCAGTCCAGCGGTGCACGGAAGTGACCACAGTTTTTTGATCTTGGGAAGTGATGACAATACCCCTGGTTTGTTAGGTAAAACTCAGCATTCATTATATAAAATATTGAGTATCTTATAAGGAATGGCTTCACCACACAATCCCAGTCTGACTCTCACATATACCGCGGTCAGTGTCTATCTCTTAGAGGTAACTGCTGTCTGGCTGCCAGGCCGCGGTCAGCAGAAGGCCCAAACCAACCAGATCGATGGGGAACCAACTAGAGGGATGAAGCCCATAAATCAACCTGTCAGGATTTGAATTAGCACATGTACAGGTTTACACTCCTACCACCACCCATCCATACACCCACAAGTGATATGTGTACTACAAAAACAAAGGATCAGAATAAAAACCATCAGAATTACCCAAATAGAAGATAAAATCAAAGAGATCTTTATTTCTGTGGTTTCTTACTATTTTATGCTATCCCCCTTGAGCACATTAACTTATTTCATTATTAACCAGGGCTATTTATCTGCTAGCGACTGTAATACTCTACATTAGTATTAGCAGTACAGCACCTTTTTTATTTAGGGTGTAAATAGTCAATTAATGTTTTTTAAACTTTATAAGCTTTTTAAGCTGCAAGATGCTGTTGAAGGGTTAAACCTCTCAAACATAAACAGTTAATGTTGTTGTGTTACTTCATTTTGTCCACCCTAAAATAAAACCACTGGATGCTGATGGCCTCATTATTGCCCACTGCTAAAAGGTGGAAGGTCGGCAAAAACCTGTTTTGCCTGTGTGTGTGTGTGTGTGTGTGTGTGTATGTGTGTGTATTCAGCGAAATGAAGAAGCCTCTGACAGAACACACTCTGTTGTTGAATTAAGATAACAACTCCATATCTGGGCCACCTGTTACCACTAATCCACCTCCTTTGCTTTTTCTGCTCCTCTTCAATCCTTTGTCCACTCCATTAGCAGTTCGAGCTCATCCATCTTCTCCATGACAGATCTCATGTTATGCATTATAATTAATAGAAGTGATGTTTTAAACCTCCTCTCTGCTTTGCTCCTGCTCTCTATCCATGTCTCCTTCTTTTGAACTCGTCTTATAAGATGCCAATTAGCTGCTCCCTCCGTATATCGCTGCTATGGCTATGCATCATAACATGTGTCCAAAAAGACAAAAAGTTCACTTAAAAATGATCCAAGCAGCACAGGATTCAAAGTAACGCCTTAAATCAGAAAGAGAAATTCCCAAAACAAAAATCACTTGTAACAAAGCAGAGCTACAGAAACAAGCTAGCAACCTGTGCAGCGCTGACCAACGTCAACAAATGAACTTTCTTAATTACCTGCTTGTCCAACATCAATGGTTACGTGATAATTATTTACAACTTATTCTGAGACAAGATAAACTCTTATTGTTGTCCCTGACAGTTTTATTCCTCTGTGTGCAACATCTAAGTCATTTTTCACGTAGCAATGTCACTAGAACATAATTAAAAACTGCTGAAAGAAACTATAAAAAAATCTAATAATTTCAAGATGCCACTACATCTGATTAAATTGGCTAGAACATAAATGGCTACAACTAAAATCGTTAGTAGTTTTTGAGCCACTGTTTGCAGAGAGCAGTTTATAACACACTCTGATTTCTGACTTATTAAACACAATCTTTATTTATAAACTATTATCAATAAATGTTTGACTTTTTAGGTGTCAGATGGGTCGTGGGGAGATAACTGGTTAAAGGAGGGGTATATGTATCCCAGCCTGTAGGGGAAAACACTGGGAGGGAAAACAATTAAACACGTTATGAGCACCAGTTTGCTTTGGCTATTCTCCTTTTTTGGAAATTTTGTTTGTTTGCTTTGCAAAAGAAAAACAAAACAAGTTTACTGTTAAAAGTTGGAGTAAACCCTGTTTGTGTTATGAAAAAACCTCAATAACCACTAGATGGATTTTAATTAAACAGCAACTACAACTAAATCACTTTTGAAGTCAAACCAGTTCCAGATGAACACCAAAGCTAATCACTAGCCGCCACATAAATGGTCAAAACTCAGTGAATTTCATAAATAATGAGCTGGATCTTCATGTTGAAGTAGCTGAGAAGAACAAATCCTCCAAGTGCTAACAGATCACATGACATTGTGATGTTGCATGAGATTGCAATTTCAAGATTTGACAGAAAAACCTAACTTTATTATTGCACAATATAAGATCATTTGAATTTGAGACTGGCGTTGATGGCAGCGAGTAATATAAAATCCTTCAAGGAATGATTGGTCTTTAAAGGTACTGGCCAGACCAAGCATCAAAATTGTATAAATAGTACGTAGCTACAGTTTACTATTTACATGAGCAATACCAGATATCAGTTTTTCATGTCGATCAGCAAATTTGTCATAAATTAAATCAATTCAGCCTAAATTCCCGTGTCTCATCTTGAAGAAGTTTTTCCGCATACGTCACTGATGACACTCATCGAGGCACCGTCTCTGTAAACAACCAGACCTTCCCGTCGAAAACAATTGGATTAGCTAAGTTCTGTTCACCTTCGTGGTCAGAATGGTGTATAAATGCCTTCTGCACGGCTGCACAAAAAAAATCTGAGCCATATTTCCGAGTCCTACACGAGTTTCCCCAAAACGCCACCGCTTTTAAGGCATGGAAACGTTTTGTGAGCAGGACGAGGGCGCACTGGAAATGCAGTTCATCTTCGCGGATCTGTAGCGACCACTTTGATGAAACTTGCCACTCGAACTACTGGGCTCAGTCAATGGGATACTGTCGGAGGTTGGACCTAAAAAATGAAGCTCAGATTCCAACTACATATCCCTCCTGTAAAACTGCAGCATCATCGCCAAAAATCATCCTAAAAAAAAAGCATCCTAATTTATAAAAAACAGGCCTGAAAGGTGCGCCACTTTCTCCGCAAACTTTGGGATTAAATGCACATTTTGGAGACGGGAAACCTGGCTGCGCAGCTGGTGAGCTTAGTTATAACATGATTAATTTAAGAAATTATTTCAGACTGTGGGCCGCGCGCGTACACACACACAATCAATCGTCACCTCACCTCCACCCCCGTTTCTGAACAGAATAAAAAGAATCTGAACGAACGTATGTCGCATTTAGGAGTTAGATCACAGTTTGTTCATACAGACGTCTTCAAATATGTATTATAACGACAGTTATTGGTGCTTTATTTGTGATCAGGTGTGTAAATTGTCTCTATACGAGAATTACGCACAAGGATCCTTGTGCGTAAAGGACGCTCCATCGCGTCAATATGAGGCAGAATCTGGATGATGGCTGGCTGATCAGCTGGTTTAGACTTAGATCAGCCCTATATCTGCTGAACCACCAGACCTGCTCCTGTCTAATGTCTCTTTGGATTCAATGTTTTCATTAAGTGATGTTCTTAAAAATGAAGTCTCCGAGCGGCGCTCCGCGTCTCGGTGAGGCTCCAATCCGCCCTACGAGGAGCTGAAAAACGGTGATGCTTTCCATCTAAACATCACTGCTGGCATCAGGAACAAGCTAGCCCGGCGTCTTCAGTGACCAGCAGCCTGCAGACACACTTCATTCAGTCTGCTGCCGCTGAGCTCATCTCTGAGCGTTCAGCGCTGCAGCGACCTGTCACTCAGAGCGCTTCACCTCCGCAGCGCAACAATCAGTGGAGGATGAAGCGGCCAATGAACAATTAATATATTATTTTAAATGAATGAAAATTAAATGCCACTAAAAATGTAATAAATACAAGGTTTTTTTAATTATTAGGCTAAATAAAAATAGATTATGACCGAATTTTTTGGTCGGGTCTAACTGGCTCAAACATGTTCGCCTGATCTCCTAAATCTTTATTTACCTGATAATCACTGTCTTCATCAGAATAAAAGCAGATAATTCTGACTGACTAGCAGAAGTTTCTGATGCTACATCTGACTCTGATGAAGTGTTCTCTGACATAGTTTTAACCTTTTCCTGTTTGCTCTCCGAAAGCTATGCCTGGTATGACGTAAGTGGCCGAGGTGGGGGCAAACACGGAAATAGTGTCTTTTTTTCCGGAGACGTTTACAAAAATTGCTTTTTCTTAAAATCCAGCCTTGGGAAAATGTTGTTTTTTTGCCAAAGGATATTTGAATACTTTTTACACGTCATTAAAAGGAAAATTCCCTCTGGCCAGTACCTTTAATAGTTGTAAAATCCAGAGAAGGTTTGTTTCATGCATGCTTCAGTATTTGTCCATGCTGTTGTAATTCACGGGAAACCCGTGTTTCTGGCTGAGCTGAGCAGGTTGCTTTTGATGTAAACTGACAAGATGTCTTTGATCAGGGTTCTTTTTTTGTTGTCTTTCATCAGGTTCTTGTTGACAGAATTAGCTGTTAGTCTCACTTTCTTTTCTTTTTTTGTCACATCATGAAACACAGCAGGCCTCATACAGGCTGCATTACATCACCACAGGAGCTGCATTGGTTTGGTCCTGCCTCACTAGTCTGCAGGAGAAGGAACTCTGCAGTTCCCAGTACAGAGCCCAGCTGGGTGTGTACTTCAGCGCTGCAATGGTCCTCTGCTGTTTTAAAAATAGTGCTGGTGGGACTCTGGTTTTTATGTCTTTTGTGATGTTATTATAGCTACCTGTTTCTTTCAAGTGAAAGTCTCACAGCCTAAAGGCTGCTGTACAGGAAATTCATACATTAGACGGATGGCTTTTGTTACAATTGTTATAATAAGCATATGCTGGTGAGACTAGACACAGACCTTTACTATGTTATATTATTTTTCTCTTTCTTAAAATGAGAATGCTGGTGTCACCAAAAAATGGTGGATTACCAACTCCAGGTTGGTCCTACCTCAAGTGAAGGTGTTTATGGAGCTCAGGGTTTTGTTCATGAGTGAGGGAAGGAGTGAGACTGACAGGCGGATCAGGTCCCTGCAGGGATGCTGAACTGGTCTGTTGAGGTAAACTCACCGTTTAACAGTCGATCAACGTTCCAAACCTGACCTATATGGTCATCAGTTCTGGGCAATGACAATCCAAGCAGCCAAAATGAGTTTTCTCTGCCAGCTGGCTCAGCCTTAGAGAAAGGGTGAGGAGCTTGGACGTCCAGGAGGGACTTGGAGTAGAACTTTCTCCTCCACATCGAGAGGAACTGGCTGAGGTGGCTTGAGCATATGTTCAGGATGGACCTGGACACCTTGCTGGGGAGGTGTTTCAGACATGTCCTGCTGGCTGGAGGACCCTGGTTGGACCCAGGAGACACTGGTGGGATTATATCTCCAGACTGGCCTGGGAAAGCATTGGGGTTCCACTGGAGGAGCTGGTGGAGGTGACTGGAGTTTGGGCTTCCCTACTGTGGTGCTGCCCCTGAAGTGAGGCAAGGCAAATCAGACCTCTACACTTTTTTTAAACAAATACTAAAATTAAACATGTAATTTCATAAGTTTTAACCTGATGGAAATGTATGGATTTTTACCGTCTAGATGAGGGATGGACTTTTACTATATTCTACTTTTGTTGCGTCCTTCCTAAATCAAGAATGTTGATCTCACTGTAAAGACTTCCAACTGCATGGAATCCTGTTTTAATCACAAACACATCAGATGAGGGCATAAAGTTATTCAGTTGGTGCTAAAATTAGCTAATAACTGTCCCTGTTGAACATGATCACTGAGCAACATGAAGTCACTTGGTTTAAATGAAGCCTTGATTCTATTAAATGAAGCCTTGATTCTATTAATTTAGCTTCAAGGATTTTAGTGATCAAATGATTTGACTGGTTTGATTAATGGTTATAGCCCTGTATGTTAATGTCTGGATGTAAGTACGTCTACAGTGGATTACAGTGACACTGTTGCCAATCATGCATCCTGCCTTTATCATCACCTTATTTTCTGTTTCCTCCTACTTTTCCTTCTTTCAGGTGTGTATTAATTAGCACCATGTTTTGGTGATGATTATTATATCACAGTCGACATATATACAGAGGCTTTATTTACCTTTTGCCACGTGGGAGCTCAGACCACAGGGAAACAGACATGATAATTCAATTAGAAGCGTGCACGTGGTTAACAGCGCGTGGAAGCTTCTGGTTGTGAGATTCCCAGATCTGGATGTGTAAAGCCTGTGCAGTCATTTGCACCTCAGAAAATAGTTTTCAGTGTGAAAGATGAAGAATCAGCTCACAAAATGTAATCCCTATTTTCACTAACATCTTCATCAGCATCAGAGTGCCACGAGGATTTGTGCCGTGTAGTTTTTGTGTGGTTGAGTGTGTGTGTGGGGGGGATATGGATGATCCCAGAGTCCTGGCCTTGAATACATATAGCATCCTTCTGAAATCCTGAGGAGCTCTCGAGAGCCTGAATTAAAGTGGATTTAAGGGAGAGATGAGGGTTTGGAGGAGAGTGAGGGTTTATAACTCTGATTGCCATGCCCACCACTCATAATGAGGCGCATTACAGAGCTGATGTTGTAAGATTAGAGTGACTTAAGAGACATGAGCAGCCTCGCAGATCAGAAGAAAAGGGGGGAAAGAGAGAGCTGGAGGGGCGGAGGGAGAACGGAAGGAAGGCGCAGAATAACATAAGTGGTTAGTGATGGAAGGGAGAGAAGCTCAAATAAAAAAAAAAAACATATGATGGTGGATGGTGGCATTGAGGGGACGAGGAGGCAAAAGTGGAGTAGACAGAAGGGACAATAACACCAGCCGAGGTAATATCTGCATTCCTGTCAGAGAAACGGAAAAGAAGCTCTCAGTTATTAAAGCGATGACAGCTTCTGACAGCAATATCGCTCCATTTTACTGTGGCCTCATCACTACCCTGACTGGAATGGAAAACAGGCTGGGATGTCATGTGGGATGCTGACAGGTGGTCGCACTTTGGTAAAATCTCCTGTAATCAATCAATCAGTCTGTACAGTACATCCGTCATTCCTTCCATCAATCAAAGAGAGGTGATACGTCCAGTGGCAAACTGTGACTATAGGACCTTCCGCGTCCCTACATCCAATGGCCTAAATAAATACATTTGTTGTGCTTCTACACCCCTTTTCATGATGCATTCTTATACAACACATAATTAGTAATCCACACTAAAAGAAATGGCCAGATAGATGAGAAAGAAAGCTCTTGTCAGGATGCCTCCTGGATGCCTTCCTGCGGAGGTGTTTAGGGCATGTCCTGCAGGCAGGAGGCCCCCGGATGAACCCAGGACACACTGGAGGAAGTACATCTCCAGGCTGTCCTGGACGCCTTGGTGTCCTGCTGGAGGAGCTGGTGGAGGTGACCAGAGAGAGGACGGTCTGGGATTCCCTGTAGTGTGGGACAGATGGCCGCCACCGCCAGTTCAAAAACAGGAAAATGAAACCTAAGGGTGGCAGCTACTGCAGTTCCTCATCCTGAAATTACAACAGAAGACTTGCAATGGTATAGGGCTCGAAGGCCAGAAAGATGTGGCCGGATTCAGCCTGCAAGCCACATTGCCTATTGAGTTATAAAAGATACAAAAAGATTTGCTGTTTTCAAAGATTTTGAACACAAATAACAATTTCAATGATAAAATTTGATAAAAACAACTCAAATTTTCAACTAAAATGTTTGTATTTTTAATGCAGTGATCAATTTTATCGTGTAGCTAAAACTTTATTAGGTCACTCTCTACTTTCTTTTTGCAACGTTGTGGAAAAATACAGCAATTTGGCACCAAATCCACCAGGAAGCTAATATTTCTACATAGGTTTGTGAAAGTGCTGCAGTAGTTTCCACATTTTTTATAATCCACAAAATTTCAACACCTCTAAACATGATGCAGTAGTAGCATACAACAAGCTATTATTATAACAAAGAGATACTCTTAAATAAAAAGACATCTTATGTTACAAGCCTAGTACTATAAACACTTCATTACTGGGTGTTTATTATATTCACTTGATGTAGTATTATGTGTTTTAGGGTATTAAGGTTCATCTTAATGCTTTGTGACACTAACTGGGTAACTTTCTACATTCTACTGATCCTAATTGACTGGGATGAACTGGTAAAGCGTTGCAGTGTTCAAAGGGTCATTTACTTCTATGGAACTGCATTCATTTTGTAGTTAAGAGTGAAACGTTTAGAAAACAATCTGAACATTTGGCCAAGTAAATGTGGCTTTATATAAATAGTATCTTATATGAAAGATGGGAAATGTGTTGTTCAGTCTTAGGGTTAGGGTTAATTGGGCTTCATAGAAGATGTTGGTATTTCAGGCAGTAGCTGCTTTTCAAATTTTCTTAATAAATCTTCGAGTTGTTTTTTTTTTTTTACTATCTCTAATGATCCTCCCACAAAATGAGTACAGCCTGCCCTTTAACCTGCTGCTTTCCCTCTCTGGTGTGTTCATGTATCATCTATCTATCTGCAGTCCTCCACCACCTCCATCCATGATCACACAGCTCCTTCAGTTCAAAACCATCCCCTTGTCTCGTTCTGAGTGTTTCCGTAACAGCCTGGGCTCTGGATTAAAGTCTCGTCTCGTCTCGTCTTCTTCCGCTTATCCGGGTCCGGGTCGCGGGGGCAGCATCCCAATTAGGGAGTTCCAGACAGTCTTCTCCCCAGCCACTTCTACCAGCTCCTCCGGCAGGATCCCAAGGCGCTCCAGGGCCAAAACAGAGATATATTTTCTCCAGCGTGTCCTGGGTCGACCCGGGGGCCTCCTGCCGGCAGGACATGCCTGAAACACCTCCCTGGGGAGGCGTCCAGGGGGCATCCTAACAAGATGCCGGACCACCTCAACTGGCTCCTTTCGACATGGAGGAGAAGCGGTTCTACTCCGAGTCTCTCCCGGATGTCCGAACTCCTCACCCTATCTCTAAGGCTGAGCCCGGCCACCCTGCGGAGAAAACTCATTTCGGCCGCTTGTATCCGCGATCTCGTTCTTTCGGTCATTACCCAAAGCTCATGACCATAGGTGAGGATTGGGAGGTAGATCGACCGGTAAATCGAGAGCCTCGCTTTCCGGCTCAGCTCCTTCTTCACCACAACAGACCGGTTCAGCGTCCGCATCACTGCAGACGCTGCCCCAATCCGCCTGTCGATCTCCCGCTCCCTCCTTCCCTCACTCGTGAACAAGACCCCGAGATACTTGAACTCCTCCACTTGAGGCAGGATCTCTCTCCCGACCTGGAGTTGGCAAGCCACCCTTTTCCGACCAAGAACCATGGCCTCAGACTTGGGAGGTGCTGATCCTCATCCCAGCCGCTTCACACTCGGCTGCGAACCTCCCCAGCAAGAGCTGTAGGTCAGAGCCTGATGAAGCTAGGAGGACCACATCATCTGCAAAAAGCAGAGACGAGATTCTCCTGTCACCAAACTCGACACCCTCCACACCACGGCTGCACCTAGAAATCCTGTCCATAAAGGTTATGAACAGGACCGGTGACAAAGGGCAGCCCTGGCGGAGTCCAACCCTCACTGGGAACAGGTCCGACTTACTGCCGGCTATGCGGACCAGACTCACACTCCTCTGGTACAGGGACTGAATGGCCCTTAACAAAAGACCATCCACCCCGTACTCCTGGAGCGTCCCCCACAGGGTGCCCCTGGGGACACAGTCATAAGCCTTCTCCAAATCCACAAAACACATGTGGATTGGTTGGGCAAACTCCCATGACCCCTCCATCACCCTAGCGAGGGTAAAGAGCTGGTCCACAGTTCCACGACCAGGACGAAAACCACATTGCTCCTCTTCTATCTGAGGTTCAACTATCGACCGGACCCTCCTCTCCAGTACCCTGGAGTAGACCTTCCCAGGGAGGCTGAGGAGTGTGATCCCCCTATAGTTGGAACACACCCTCTGATCCCCCTTCTTAAAGATGGGAACCACCACCCCGGTCTGCCACTCAACAGGAACTGCCCCCGATGACCACGCAATGTTGCAGAGACGTGTCAACCAAGACAGTCCTACAACATCCATAGCTTTGAGATACCCAGGTCGGATCTCATCCACCCCTGGGGCTCCGCCGCTGCGTAGTTTTTTGACTACCTCAGCGACTTCTGCCCCAGAGATTGGACAGTCCATCCCCAGGTCTCCCAGCTCTGGTTCCTCATAGGAATGCGTGTTGGTGGGATTGAGGAGCTCCTCAAAGTATTCCTTCCACCGCCCGACTATAGCCCCAGTTGATGTCAGCAGCTCCCCATCCCCACTGTAAACAGTGTGAGCGAGTTGCCGCCTTCCTCCCCTGAGGCGCCGGACGGTTTGCCAGAACCTTTTTGGAGCCGACCGATAGTCTTTCTCCATGGTCTCACCAAACTCCTCCCACGCCCGAGATTTTGCCTCGGAAACTGCCACTGCTGCACCCCGCTTGGCCCTCCGATACCCATCAGCTGCCTCTGGAGACCCACAGACTAGTCACGCCTTGTAGGCCTCCTTCTTCAGCCTGACGGCTCCCCTAACCTCTGGTGTCCACCAGCGGGTACGGGGGTTACCGCCACGATTGGCACCGGCTACCTTGCGACCACAGCTAGCAACAGCCGCCTCAACAATCGCAGAGCGGAACAAGGCCCATTCGGACTCAATGTCCCCCACTGCTCTCGGGACGCGGACGAAGCTCTGCCGGAGGTGGGAGTTGAAGACCATCTTGACAGGCTCTTCTGCCAGGCGTTCCCAGCAGACCCTCACTATACGTTTGGGTCTACCAGGTCTGCGTAGCATCTTCCCCTGCCATCTGATCCAACTCACCACCAGGTGGTGATCAGTTGACAGCTCCGCTCCTCTCTTCACTCGAGTGTCCAAAACATACGGTCTCAGGTCAGATGATACAACTATAAAGTCAATCATCGACCTGTAACCTAGGCTGCCCTGGTACCAGGTGTACCGGTGGGCATCCTTATGTTCGAACATGGTGTTCGTTATGGCCAAACTGCGACTTGCACAGAAGTCCAATAACAGAACACCACTCGAGTTCAGATTGGGCGGGCCGTTCCTCCCAATCACGCCCCTCCAGGTCACGCTGTCATTGCCCACGTGAGCATTGAAGTCTCCCAGCAGGACTATGGAGTCCCCTGTCGGAGCGCTATCCAGCACTCGTCCCAGGGACTCCAAAAAGGGTGGGTACTCTGAGCTGCTATTTGGTGCATAAGCACAAACAACAGTCAGGACCCGTTCCCCAACCTGAAGGCGCAGGGAAGCTGCCCTTTCGTCCCCCGGAGAAAACCCCAACATACAGGCAGAGAGTCTTGGGGCTAACAGAAAGCCCATCCCAGCCCTCCGCCTCTCACCCGGAGCAACTCCAGCATAGAAGAGAGTCCAACCCCTCTCAAGGACTCGGGTTCCAGAGCCAACGCTATGTGTCGAGGTGAGCCCGACTATATCTAGCCGGTATCGCTCAGCCTCTTCCACAAGCTCCAGCTCCTTCCCCGCCAGAGAGGTGACGTTCCATGTCCCAATAGCCAGTTTTTGTGTCCAGGGATCGGACCGCCAACCTCCCGCCTTGGTCTGCCATCCGATCCACATTGCACCGGACCCTTCATGCTCCTCCTGCAGGTGGTGGGCCCACAGGTGGATGAGCCCATGTATCCAGTTCGGGCTGGGCCCGGCCGGGCCCCATGGGCAAAAGCCCGGCCACCAGGCGCTCGGTCACGGGCCCCAACCCCAGGCCTGGCTCCAGGGTGGGACCCCGGTAACCCTCCGGGCCGGGTACACTGGCTCGATGATTGTACTTGCATGAAGAGTCTTTTGAACCGCACTTTGTCTCACCCCTCACCTAGGACCAATTTGCCATGGGTGATCCTACCAGGGGCACAAGTGCCCCAGACAACATAGCTCCTAGGATCATTAGGGCACTCAAACTCCTCCACCACGATAAGGTGACGGTTCACGGAGGAGTGGATTAAAGTCCTTGTGCAGAATAAAAAAAGAACCAGTTGGAGTTTTCTCCCCATGGTGCTCCTGTGCTGCTGACCCTGTTCTCAGACAAACAATGCTTCAGGCTGAACACTGTGGACTGTCAGTCAGAAATGCAGACATTTGTAGAGATATCCACCTGTGTTTTCCATTACTTGTCTCATAGCAGGGCTGACTGGATCTTTTTGTCAGGAATGGAGCAATCAGTGAATGTGATGCTGACAGTGGTCGGTGCTTCATCTAGATTAGAGTCACTGGAGAAGGTAGAGGACTCCTCAGATCTAAACCCTAAAGTCAACACGGTCAAACTGCAGAAGAACTTTTAGAATGACTGAATTTCTGACCTCGTTGAGCATGCTATTAAAGCAATAAAGTTGTGCATCTATACTGTACTTTTTTCCGTGTTACTTTCTGTTGGTCCATTTACATAAGAAATATGATTTGAACCCAAGATAAACTTCATTTAGTTGACATCTAGTTTCTGAAACCAAAATTTGAGGGTTCAAAATTGACCAAACAACAAATTAATATCAAATGTATGTGTAAAAATTTTTTTTTAAATAAATGAATTCATTAATTTCCTCATATATTTATTCATTTGTTTCCAATTTTATTTCCACATTGATTGATTGATTGATTGATTGATTGATTGATTGACCATTATTATAGTATCAGTACTGCACAGTACTGAAGGTGTTGTTTCTCAGGGACACACAAGATAAAATGAGAATGTTCCAACACACCCGTATTTTTGCAAAAATATTCAAATAGCCTTAATTTACTGTTTTATTATAATAATTTTAAAAAATCTGAACAGTGTTTGTTTTCATTCAAATCAAACTGAGTTTTAAATCATGTGTAGCAGCACAAACACTGTAGTGTTTTCACTTAAATGCACCATGATTGCAAACACTTGAACAAGAAGCCAATTTGCTTACAGGAGGAAAAAAAACTTGGATTTTCAAACACTTAGATTAAATAAATAAACAAATAAATAAATACCAGCTTATCATCAGTTATAGAAGCCTCACATAAGGAAAACAACAGTGGAATAAAACATTTGACTGTTTTGGTTTCAGTCTCATTTTCAGATTGTGTTTGATGAATTTTTAGGCAGGTGAAACTAAATCCATGAACAAAAATCTGCAAAAAGATCAAATATCTTAACTTTTTGTTTTATATACTGTTTCAATTAGGGGTGTCAAATTACCACAATAATTGCGACTAATTATTCACAGCCATATTTAGTGTGTTATGTATTTTAATCATGTAAATCTCATTTTAAATATTTAACTTTACTGTTTCTGCATGAGGGCTTCCATTGTAGTGGGGAGGGTGAGGTGAGGTGAGAAGCATCGAGTTGCAGAGACGAGAGGTGAAAATGGAGCAGTATATGAGAGTTGTTGGTCCTATGAATGGAAATTTTGCATTTCAAAAACACCCCAATGTCTCCATAGATAATAGTGGAGTGATATGCCTTTTTTGTAAGAAGTTTTCTCACCAGTGAAGCAGCTCAAATTTAGCCTACCACATCAACGCAAAGCACCCATTGGGTGCAACCACAGCTGATGCGAGCATCTAAGATGTTAGCTATTTAATATTCCATAGCAAAGGTCAAAGTGAGGTCACAGATTTGTTGATTGTCCATGTGAGCCTTTGGTTAATTTTGGCTAGCGAGGAGCTACTTGGTAGCTACTGACATAGGTGTGCCCTTCCACATTCTGGAATACCACTCAAACCTGACTATGAGACTGTGTTTGGTTCAAATGTGGTTGTTGTGTTTTTCTTATTATTGTGCAAGGGTAGCAAAATTTTGATCTGTTCTTGTTTTTTAACTCTTCAGTTTGTTTTGATTAATGAATCCTGTTTATCTTGTGTCCTGTAAACTGCTAAGCATGTGGTGAATCCTGACAAATTTTGGAAGTGACAGCAGCCCCTTTTCTCTAAAGAGCTGCCACGCTGCCTGAAGCACAGTTTATGGAAATGACCTTGTGTGGCTGCAGTGTGCTGTGGATATAAATATGAAAATAAGTGAAATATTTTTCTCTTGTTGCACCATTACATAGAGTAGCATTGGTGTTGTATGTAGTGGAGATAGTACATCTTCTTGTTGGTAACTTTTTATATTTTTGCAAATATTGAGGCTTCATAGACACCATTATTGTCAGAAAGCAACACAACTGAAGCTAATCGTGCTGCACTGAGCAAGATTTGACAGTTAGCTGTTTCCCATGGTGACAAAGTTGTTTTATGATTCAATAGACCAGCATGCTTCTGCAGAGTGGGAGAGGGGTTACTGGTTTTTGAATACAGCTGCTGGATTTCTGTTTGCTTTTCTCATCAGCAGCATCTTTATTTATTCATACAAAAACCATGTGCTTGTTGATCCTATGATGACATATTTTGAGTACTTTAGGTTTGAAAATCTGGAAAACAGGAGCTTAAGAGAGGTATAGATGACCATTTGGGGGCAAAGGGTCACAAGATTTCAGTCAACATTTATTTATTAAACTCTTCTAAGTATGATCTTCAAATTTACATTTTTGCTAGCAAAAGGGTTAGGCCTAAGGGCTAGAGCTAGAGGTAGGGGCTAAGGCTAGTGTGTGGCTTAGGTTTAAGGATAGGGCTAGGAGCTAACACTAGTGCTAGGGCTAGGCTTAGGGCAAGGAGCTAGGCTTAGGGGCTATGACTAGGGGTAGGGGCTAACGCTAGTGTTAGGTTTAGGGTTAGGGCTAGGAGCTAACACTAGTGCTAAGGTTAGAAGCTTATGCTAGAACTAGGTTTGGGATAGGGTTAGGGAATAGGTCTAATGTTTGGGTTTGAATTAAGGGATAGGCCAAATGCTAGTGATAGGGCTAGGCGGAGGGGCTAGTGTTAGGTTTAGGTTTAGGGAAAGGGCTAAGAGCTAACTTGGGCTAGGGTTAGAAGCTAAAGCTAGGTTCACAATAGGGTTAGGGTATAGGTCAAAGGGATAGGGATATGTCCATTCCTGGTCCTTGAGGACAACTACCCTGCATATTTCAGAGCTTTACGGTAGCCCTTCTCATTTTGTTCTCCTTTCCACATCATGGCATCAACAGTGGTATCCCATACATTCAGTGAGATTATCTACTGGTCTAACGGGGTAGGGCTTATGCAGTCATCAGTTTAGCAAGTACTTTTAACTAAACCTTTTTGTAAAACACACATTTAACAAATTTAAGAACAAAAATCTAAATAAATCAATGCAGATTTTTAGGAATTTTATTAGGTTTGTTGAGACCAAAATGACCCCTGTTCTTGTCTGAATCTATTGGACTCTTACTCTGACATTATCAGTTAGCTTGTCTTTCATCTTATAAAACACTAAACATATTCTGACACTTTGCACATATTTTGCTCAAAATGTAAAACATTTGAAGACGACAGTATCTATTTTGGTTAGTTGATATTCTTACCTACAAAACACTTGAATACTCCTAAAAACTCAGAGTAAAATATTTAAGATGGAGTGGGATTTCATTTCACTTGTGAGTTTTGCCTCTATTTAAGGTGGTATGAGGATGATTTTCCTTTTTCTATCTGCATGAAATTGTTCTTAATCAACAGTCTGGTTAATTTTCTGTTTTTTAAATGTTTGAACTCATGAGAAATTCATGTGTTTTTTGTGATGCTCAGCAAACATACAAGGTTTACTCTAAACACTTGCCCACCTATTTGTGTGTATGTGTGTGTGTGTGTGTGTGTGTGTGTGTGTGTGTGTGTGTGTGTGTGTGCGCGCGTGTTTGTGTAATTACCATTCTAAACAGGTTGTAATCAGACTGGCTGGGGAAAGGCTGAATATAAACCCTCTGCTCTGATTGGGAACAACAAAAAGTCAGCCTTCCAGCTGATGGCAGGACCACTTATCTGTTTTTTTAAATCTCAGACACAGGATGTATGATAAAAAGGGGAGGGCAAGGCAGGGTGTCTTTACCATCAAAGACTGAGTTTAAAAATATGAGATTGTTTAAATATAGGAAAGAAAGTCAATGTTAATCTTTCTGAGTGAACATATGACTTGAAGAGATATTTTTGGACAATTTGAAGTGGCATTTCATCAGTTATTATTAAAAGCTAAGGACCACACCCACTAGTGACAGCACTAAAAGCAACAAGAGTCTCTAGAAACAGGAAGTAGTCCTCTGACCAGAGCAAACGTCAGATTAGGAGAGACACTGATGCCAAATGGAGAAAAACTAGTGGCAAACTCTCAGGTTAAAACAACTTTTACATTAGAACACCATATTACCTGTTTGTAAACCTATGCAACTTTGCAAAACATTTTTTGTTTAGTTCAATCTAGCATAAAAATGTGGACTTTGTTCGTTTGAAAAAACTAAACAAATGGTCTCATGCTAGATTTAGAAGGTTAACAAACAGGTAATATTGAAGTCTAAGTAAAGTAAGTAAAGTTTATTTATATAGCACCTTTCACAGAAAAAATCACAAAGTGCTTCACAAAAAACAGAATCAAACATGATAAAAACAAATAAAATCAATAAAACAAACAAAATATCATTACAAATCAAAATTGTTAAACAACAACAAGAGAACATAAAAGAGTTATTTAAAAGCAGTTTTAAATAATTGGGTCTTCGGCTGCTTTTTAAAGGAGTCCAGACTGTCTATACAGCGTAAAACTAAGGGAAGGTCATTCGACTTTTAAATCTGGTCCTTGGAACTGTTAGGAGATTCTGGTCTTTAAACAATAAGTAGGGAACAGTCTCTGTATTTTGCTAATAAAGGCAGTTTATTTTATTTACAGGCTCTGCCATGTTGTATTTTTGTAACTATAGTCTGATCACCTGGGGTTTGTGACCAAAAGCCTTGCCTACTCACCAGCACCTAAGTATGGTTTTACTTGGGTGACAGGTGGGTCCTTGGTCTATGCTGTTCAGCCATGTGCTATCTCCACATCAAGAGGTGTAGCAGGCTTTGGGGCTCTAGGCTTGCATCTCTTGGGGTGCCTCCTGTGGCCAGGGTTCAGTCTGTTGTCTTGCTGGCCCCCCTCTTTTCCCAGGCTCAAAACCTTCTCCTAGCCTTGTGGTTTGCGGTCTGTCTACTCAAAGCCGCTAGTTTTTTTGGTGTACAGGGCTCCTGTGCTGTGGTGCTTGGAGGTCACATTGGTGGTGGGGCGGCCCCTCCCTCCTCCTACTTCACAAAGTACTGGTGGTGAATCTGACAAACGTGCACTCAGACTAACAAAAACACAATATGTGCACACTGATAAGGACAGAAACACACACTAACACTTACAGTAGAAGCACATCAGTACATGAATATTGGCACCGAAAAAGATACACACACACACACACACACACAAATGAATCCATACACACATAAAGGCACAAAATAACACACAAACATTTATACATGAGACCTCACAGACAAACTAGCAAGAATATGCAGATATCCACTGGAAAATCATGCTTTGGTTTGTAAATGAATAAACATGTAGTCTTACAGTTTTTGTTGATGCAAAAATGTTTGCCGGGTTCAAAACATGAGTCAGAGAGACTGTATTTTTATAAAAATAATTATAGGTAATTTATTTACATATTTAGTTAAGGCTTACAGCGGATCTACAAGCGCAGCACAGATTGAGAGCATTTTTCATAGAGAGCCCCCGACTCAGAGCGTCAGGCTTTTTTATAACTCTGATACACTTCCACACACACACACACACACACACACACCAAGTCAATGTAGGAAAACAGGATGAGTTTCATAACTCTGCCTTAAATGGTCAGCCTTTCCTCCACTGCTCCTTTCCTGGAATCATGACTTTGCACTTTTCTGATGGAACATCTGGTGTTTCTGAAGAGTTGTTTACGGAGTTCAACTCTGGGTGAAAGTCCTCACTAGACCTCTTATAGTCTCTCTGCATTTTCTCAGCTAATATGTGACATATCATTAAAATCCACTTCCTTTTTTACTATCATTTACACAGAATTTTAAGACTTGGGTTTTTATTTTCAAAAAATAGTTACAATTATCCAAACACCATGCTCAATTTGCATAATTCTGTGATTGTTTTCAAAATGACTCACTTTTGTCAAAACATACACACTTCAATCAAAACATATACACACATTTGTAAAAATTGTATTAGTTGTCATTTGACAAACACAGTTGTCAATGATCAGACACCATTGCAGCCAGTTTCATTCTGATGTCTTGTCTCGTCTCGTCTTCTTCCGCTTATCCGGGTCCGGGTCGCGGGGGCAGCATCCCAATTAGGGAGTTCCAGACAGTCTTCTCCCCAGCCACTTCTACCAGCTCCTCCGGCAGGATCCCAAGGCGCTCCAAGGCCAAACCAGAGATATATTTTCTCCAGCGTGTCCTGGGTCGACCCGGGGGCCTCCTGCCGGCCGGACATGCCTGAAACACCTCCCTGGGGAGGCGTCTAGGGGGCATCCTAACAAGATGCCCGAACCACCTCAGCTGGCTCCTTTCGACATGGAGGAGCAGCGGTTCTACTCCGAGTCTCTCCCGGATGTTCGAGCTCCTCACCCTATCCCTAAGGCTGAGCCCGGCCACCCTGCGAAGAAAACTCATTTCGGCTGCTTGTATCCGCGATCTCGTTCTTTCGGTCAGAAAGTTCATTCTGATGTGATAAATGAAAAACACATTTGTCAAAAAATTAATTTTGGGAAATAACATGTGGTAGATTTGAGTCCAGACATTGTTATGTGAGGGATCATTTAGATGAAAAAAAAATAGTGACAAACCCACAGCAGTCTATATGAGATCTAGACAGAATGTAGACAAACAAACTGACCAAGCACTGCACAACACTGATGCTGCAGACTGAATATTTCAAGTATTTATTTCAATACTTACAGTATTTCTGACCATAATCAGTTACAGTAATCAACCAACAATGACATCAATAAAACAAATAAAATCTGTAGACAAATAAAAATTACTGCATGAAGTACAATCACGTTGACTCTGACGAAAAACGACTGTAAAACCAACAAGAATGCTGTAACTATTCATCATCTGTCCATCTGGCTGGATCAGGACAGAAGGTTTCATCACATCAGGCTGTGTGTGTCTTCATGTTGGAAGAATCACCTCATGTGATGAATCCACCATCCATCAGTGTCAGTCCATGGTTGATAACATGCAGGAAGTGTTGCATGGACTTTATCTTATACTTTTGAATTATAACACACCTGAATGCTGCGTTTTCAAATTTGCACCTGTGTGCTTCCACACCTGGTGGATGTGTTTATCCAGTTCTTCATTAGTGAAGTCATTGGCAATCTGGGGCTTTGTAATGACAAGGAAGTAATTTCACAATCCTTATCTATGTCCAATATGAAAATGTGTGTTCAATCTGAAAAATCACTGTGTGTAAGTTTTGCAAGAAGAGTGAAGCGGACATTGTGTGTAGTGTTGTGCAAACATGTGGAGGTGTTTTGCTCATCGGAGTAAACAGTTTGAAAATTGTGTGGAAATTTTAATTTTAGTGGGTAAACGATAGTAAAAAACTGTAACTGTTCCTCCCTTTTCTTTTGGTTAGTTTTTATTTGCTTTGGTCCTTTTTGTGCTTTTCTTGCGGTAAAGTTATTTTTTGCCAGAAAACTCCACCAAAGTTTGTTGCAGTGATTATTTTCATTACTTTCACCACTACCGTGGGTTTTACAGACCCCCTGAATCCTTTCATATCTTTCATCCTACAGTCAGCAGGAGGTCCAAAGATGATGAAATGGGTTTGTTGTCGCTCCGTCTTTCACTACCACTGTTCAACATAAAAGGCAGTTTGAGCTGGTTTGTCCGACTTCATCCTGCTTATAACAAAACCATCTCCAGGTGAGAGATGAAGACTCCACGAGTTCTAAAGAGGAAGATGATGAAGCTGTTAGCAAGTTTGTCTGAATCTCTTTCTTCTGACATCAAGCTGCATCAACTTGGAGCTGCAGGAACATTAGGCTGACTTCTGCAGCACCATGTGAAGAATTCATTTCATGGTATTGTTTGATACTCTACTGCAAAGTGAAGTTATTACTCAACCAAACCTCCTGCCTCATTGTCAAAATCAGAATTTCTATATTATTGAAACACTATTGCACACCCTTAATATATATACATATTCAGGAAAGACTGCAGGAGGGCTTTCTTTCAGTTTGCCACACACGTAAACCGTTCACGCCTCATCTTTGAGTATTTACAGTTCTGTTCTGTTTGAGTTCTCACTGAGTCCACCTCCAATTGAGTCCCATTGTTGTCCACACAACTCCTGTGCATTTGATGTGGCCGCAGAGCAGCTGCAGCTCACTGTCCTGAGGCGTTTAATTGTGTTAGGCAGCCAGAGGCCTTTTGGTACAACAGGGCTTCCAACAATACGGCTCTGATTGTGGTTTTGGACAAACAATAGCGCTGTGATTTGAGCCACTCACTCAGTGATTGCTGTCAGGCTCTCTGACTTATGGCAGGGGACGGATTCAACATCCACCTCAGACCCTTCTCTGTATTCAGTTTGCTGGTGTTCATCAGAGGAAAAACAGTAGCATTAAGTAAACGAGAAGCTCAGCTCTGCCTTGCTAAATGTTTCCTCACTGAGTTTTACCAGCAGCAATACCAGATCCCATATTGATAATGGTTGGTTTCACAGACTGATTTAAAGATCCTTCATACAGCCAGTCTGAGTCAATCAAAAATAGTTGTTTTTTTAATCCACCTTTAACATGCCCATATTAAAATAGGGTAGAAAAAGAAGTGATCTGACTGGTTTAAAATGTTAAATAATGTTATCCATTCTACCTCTGACAGCTTTTTGCTTGTGCCTGTGGGTTTGGGTGTGTTGAGATTCCAGAAGTGATGAGTTTCCAGACATCAGAGGCGTTGTGAGACAGATGTATCTGATGGATCTATTCAGCGGCTCTGCTGATCGCCGGGGATCCAGCCACCTCAGAGCCGACACAAACAATAAAAGCACGCTGTTGTTATTTTGACAGCTGTTTCCTTTTACAGCACCTCCATCTTATATCAAACAAAACCGCATGTTTCATACACTCTATGGATACTTTAAAGTATATTTTATTGTTGTTTGCTGCTGAATGGTGAAAGTAAGCAGATCATGTTTTTGCCTGTTTGTGTGTGTGTGCATGTGTGCGTGTGCATGTGTATGGGTGTTCCCTGCAAAAAATCTCACGAACTACAGAATTTCTGATTTAGACAAAACAGTAATTTAAACATTTTGTTTAAAACTATAGCAGTAATCTTTGCATGTCCATCCACAACTGATTAACTTTTAGACTCAACCTAATTCAAGATGGCCGCCACAGCTAATCATCACTGGCAAAAACGTAACTTATTTATTGTTACAGTGAGACGTGTGTTGATTTTATTGATTCAAAACTGCATGATTTTAGTTAAATTTAAATTAAATGAAAATGCATTTTAGTGAAACCATAATTTTAGTGTAGTGTTCTGCTGTAACCAAATCAAAGTTCTCAAAGGCAAAAATACTGTTTTCATCTGCAAACAATGCAACAGAAACTTTACATAAATCATTGATGTATAAAAGAAATAGCTTGGGGCCAAAAACTGACCCCTGTGGTACACCACCAGTAATGCCAAGCTCTTCTGACTTCAACATCATTTATTTGCATACAGTATATTGGTTCCTGTGGATTAAAAACACTTTTGACAAAGCCCTTGATACCACATTTTTGCAGTGTATTGGTTTAATGTTGTATTGTAAAAAGGCCTTTTAATCTATTATCTGCATATTGTACATCTGTTTGTCTAGAATTGGTGATTCTGCTGTTCTGAGGGATATCAGTGCAGTGCAATCTAGTGTTAGTTATCTACCAAGACTAAACAGAATAAATGAAGTAGATTTGGGGGATTTTTTGCATATTCATTTCTTTTATATGACTTCTTGTGCCCCTCTTAACATTTTCATTATTTTTCATAAAGCATTGTGGGTAATTCTTACTTGTGGAACCATTTCTGATAATAATGTTTAGAACATTCCATAGCCCTATGATATTATCTTATTGTTTACCGGTAGCATCATAGTAGTCTCTCATAATATGAATGTACTTATCTGTCTGCACATTTTACAAATTTCTTGTTCTATATTTGATCAAATTAGTCAAATTTTTATACCTTTAGTAATCCATTCTTTATCTCTATACAGTATATATTTATGTTGCTTTTTGAATTGTATTATTGGACAATATTTATTATAATCTTATATGAACATAAACAGAATTGCTTCATATGCTGTGTTAGTATCAGTTTTCTATGGCTGCATCTGATCTCATCCTCTTCTATCTAGTTACAGAATCATTCTTATATTTAATCCTATCACACTCACACATTGTAAATATTGGTAAATGGTCACTGATGTCATTTAGAAGCAACCCACAACCCATCATACTGTCTGAGCTGTTTGTGAATATGTCATCTATTAATGTGGCTCTGAGCTGTTTCTATACTGGTGATTAATGGATATAAACTCATGCTGAACATTAAATCAGTGAATTATTCTATCACTTTATCTTTATTAGGATTCAACCGATCTAAATTCCAATCACTACAGAGAAACTTTACCATGTATCATGGAGAACAGTTTTCCTAAACAGATAAATAGTCTCCTAACCCCAGTGGTCACAATATGAGCTGTTATTGACACTTTGTATTGAAGAGCCATCCATAAAACAACTAATAGAAAGTAACAAAGAGTTAATTTATTTGTGTGTTGCTGCTTTCTTTGCAGATTATGAGTCTACTGATTTTCCCTCTCTTCCATCAGATTTTATTTTCAGGGTGGTGGTGGTGGTGGTGGTGGTGGTGGTGGGGGGGGGGGGGTTACCACTACAATCTAACAGATTCTACATGGAAACACTGAGCTTCATTTGCATTAAGTCGTTTTTTTAACAGTACAACTGTAAACATTAATGATGGCATCAAGAATCCTTTGAACTCTTTTAAGGGAGCCTTTAGCTTCTGACTAACAGAGCCCCTTAAAGCATCCAGCTTCTTGTTTTAAATTGATCATTGCTTTTAATAAACTTTGCACACACTTTTCTTCAAACAGGTCATCAGAAGTTGTACTAATGAATTCAGTCTTTTCTTCTCTCCAGTTTCAATGATTCCAGCAGAGTAATGCATTTCTTCTTTAGCTGATTGCTTCTCGTTTGTTAGGAGTCACATGACTGAAAGTTAAATTTTCATCAAAGTTATATTGACATTCTAGGATGTCTAAAAGATTAAAAAGCTTTTGAATAATAGAGTTTCTAAATGTATTGGCCTACATTTGGAAGTATTTGGTTGGAACTTGTGGCAATTTAAGAGAAAAGAGAAGAATGTAAAAACTTCTATGTGCTTTAGAACGTAGGGTGTTGTCAAATATGTGGGAGGAGACATTTTACTGTAACTATGGAGCCATTACCACCATTTTTTCACTTGTTTGAAAAATTTAATGTGAATATTTGGATATTAGAAGGTAAAACTCTATATCTAAATAAATGGTCAATATTGCTCGGTTTCACTCATGTGACCCGGAAGTCAGAAATGGGGGGCAGGAAGTGTTTTGCACCACAACAAAACACAGCGCGATGGATGAAAATGACTATACTAAGGCTTTAAAAGGGCTGGCACAGATGCGATATGAAAAAAATACATCTTCATTCAGGTTATGACCATAAAGTTTTAAAAAATCTGACTTAAAACACAGTCTTTCCTCAGTGCTGAAGCAACCAACATAACAAACTATGTCATACTGCCATTTTTATAGATGTGTTTCTAAGTAAATGTTCACTAAAATACTAGAAAATAACTTTTATTAAACCCTTACCTGTTAGAAAGTCATCACTGCAAACTCTTGTATTGTCCGTTTCTGCGCCTCTTGTTTTTAGCCGGAGATTACTGATCTACCTCTGCGGTTTCTTTCAGTAAGTTTTTAAAATCAAGTCCTTTGTGGCAAACAACTTTTGGGACACGAAAAAAACATTTGTTTTTCTCCTGATTAGAGCAGTTGCAACAACTGTAGACCGCAAAGAATTTGGGCATTTTGAATCCGAGTCAACAGAGACAATAAGGTTCTGTGCCGCGGCGGTTACTTCCTGACCCCCGTCTGCATTTGGTGACGTCAATGTGAAACCCGTCGAATAAGGATGTCCCAACCTTGATATTTTGTCTCTGACACCAATACATGCCAGTTCAGGTTATGTAACTCCTGAAACAAAGTCTCAATCCAATACTTGTATTATTTTGCTTTTATTACAGCAGAGTTGCAGATTACAGACCATTAGAACAACAAACGTATTCAAATCAGTTAATGAGACTTTATGTGAGCGATCAGGGAGACAGTTCATTAACTCAGATCACAGGTTTTGTCTTCTTAGTCTGTTACTACCTTTTCTTATTCATTTATTTTATGATTTTTTTTTTCTCTTGAGAATGAATACATTTAACAAATGAGCCAAGATCAGTAAATCACAGGTTGAATGTGTGACAGGACTCTACTCGTGTGTGTAAAGAGAATAAGTTCTATTTTTGTGAGTTTTAGTGTGTGTGTGTGTGTGTGTGTGTGTGTGTGTGTGTGTGTGTGTGTGTGTGTGTGTGTGTGTGTGTGTGTGTGGTAAGCTGGCCCAAAGTGAGCTCAGCTGCTTAAGCTTTGTTTGGCCCTGCAGCAGCAGCAGCAACACAGTGAAGTTCAGTCCTCCCCTTGGATCTGTCACCTCTTTCATCCCAGCAGAGTGTGTTGCCTGAATTAGTTACAGCTCAGTATCTGATGCAGAGGCACCGTGGATCTCCGTCGCTCTGACTCACCAGAGTTCACGACAGAAGGTTCAGTCATCACTAATTGTAGTAAACGGTGCTTGCTGAGACACATTTCTGTTGCGTGATGGTTAAAAAGTTGTTAGTATAAAAAATGACAATAAAACACACTAATCTTTTTTTAGCTTTTGGCTTTTCCCTCATACTATTGTTTCAAAACACTTGGAGATGATATAGACAGGATAGTTTAATTTTACTCACTATATTCTTGTTTTGGTCTGCATGGTGGCGCTGCTGCCTCACAGCAAGGAGGTCGAGGCTCGGCGGTCTCCCTACGTGGAGTTTGCATGTTCTCCTCATGCATGCGTGGGTTCTCTCCAGGTTCTCCGGTTTCCTCCCACATGACAGGTCGATTGGTAACTGTAAATTGTCCCTGGGTGTGAGTGGGTGTGTTACTGGTTGTTTGTCTTGTTCGTCTCTATGTGGCCGGCCCTGTGATGGACTAGCGGCCCGTCCAGGGTGACCCTCGCCTCTCGCCCCTTGACTGCTGGAGTTAGGCACCAGCTCCCTGCGACCCTCTGTGGAGGATAAAACTGCTTAAGAAAATAGATGGATGGATGTATATTCTTGTTTATTTTTATTAAAAGACATGATTTTATAAAATCAGAGAGGAAAATGAACAAGTCAGTAAGAAATGTAAAGGATCTCTGAGCTCCATCCGACTATACAGGATCTGGTCTAGGATCACAGTCAAGCATCCTTGCCAGACACTGGTATGTAATCACATTATATTCATCTTACATAATAAGAGGCAAAGCTTGAAGCAGCCATTATAATTTACATTTCCTTTCTCTTTTAACAGTTAGTGATTATGTTAGCATGCAGGATTGAGCGTGTGATGCATAGCATCCAAACCATATTCCGCTACTGTACATGTCACTACAGCAGCATGAAGATCATAAACTATAGTCTCATTCTAAACTCTAGAGGTTTGCACACATGTAACATATAATTCTAATGCATCGGTGTGATATTTAAAGGCAAGAGATGTTTTAAATACCTAAACACTTTGCAGCAAAAGTCTCTCTCATGAACTAACTAGGTCCGGTTAGAGGACTACTTCTGGTTTTTAGAGACTCCACCCACTTTGAGTGATGTCACTAGTGGGTGTGATCGTTATTGTAGATAAATAACTGAGAACACTACTTCATAGTGATCAAAATATCCCATACATTTCTTGTTTGAGGTGAAAGCAAAGGTAGAAGACATTGAATTAAAGATCCCATATTATGTTGTTCTTTTAACAGTCATATCAGTCCCAAAGACTGTCTGAGGCCAAAAATGAGAAAATATTTTCACTGTTTTCACTTCCTTATTCTCATTTTGGGAAATGTGTTTTGAGCTAATGCTAAAATGGGTGGTTTCTAAGTATTTCTCCTGCTGACGTCAAAAAGGGAAAATACCACTCCTCTCTAGAGGACAGAGCCCATCAGGAGCACCTTTGTCTACCTGAACCCACCCCCGCCCTTTAAAAACCACGGGAACGCTCATCCTCACAAACGTTAGCAAACAGTCATGGTGAAGCTACCAGTAAAGCACGGCAGTTGCTTCCTAGATGGTCGCATCAATGAGCGCAAAAGTTTTTTTGTACTCCCTTCATCTGAGACCCTGTGCCAGCGAAGTCTCACGAACATTCAAAGAAAAGAGAGATGGGTGGGGCTTAGAGAAGCTCTGCTCCCCAACTGCCCCGCCTATTTAAAACAAAAGTTTAGCTTCAGGAAGTTGGATGAGGGGTAGAAGAACAACAGCTGCACTTAAAGTAAGGGTCAGTTTGACCAAAGCAGAGCTTTGACATGTTATTGAGATGTAAAAGAAATGAATCAGAGTGGAGAGAAAGTGCAGAATGGGACCTTTAAGCAATGACAAAGCACAAAGATGCAGCGGCTATTTGGAGAAAATATGTACTTTTGTCAAAGATATGACTAAGTGTTGTAGCCAAAAATCAAAATCACCTTTAAACACTTTGGAAGAAAATACTTTCAAGCGTATCAAAGGCATTTGACCACGGTGGCATCATGAAAGCCTTGCCCCGGACCATAACACCACCGATAATCCAAGCTGTGACACACAACTAGCACAGGAGGAAACACACAGCCTGACTACAACCCCACCTTTGAACCTTTTCCTTTGAAAAAACAGCATCAGATTTGCTTGTTGTCTAGTTTCTTGGTCCTCAAAAAATAAATCTGAGTCTGTATTTATTCCAATTTTCATGCACGGTGCTCACAAGTGTGTTTAGTAATAAAACTCAAGGAGGGTTTGTTTTTTATTCAGGAAATTAAATTGAAAGAAATTATTTGAATAATAATAGATGAATTAAACATTTAACATCTAAAAATGATTTTTAGTTCAACTATTTTTGTTGTTCTGCCTCACATTAGTAAAAATCTTAACTTAAAAATGTTAAAACGTGCATCAACAGCCTGCTGGAGGACTAAATTCTACCATTATTGCAGTCCGAGCGAGGGCCACATATTCACTCCGAGGGCTGCAAGTTACCCACGGGCCGCACATTGGACATGTTTATGGGGCCCTTTCAGGTTTGCAATTGAGTAGCAGTTCATGTTCCTGCAGCAACACGTACTTTAGCATAGTAATTCAGACATAGTTTGGTTAAAACAGACAAAACAAATACTGTATTGACCCGAATATAAGACGAGGTTTTTTTTCTTTGGCAATAATGTGAAAAAGGAGGGGTCGTCTGATAATCACGGCCTAGTTTTTTAGGGTAATTACACAACCAAACCAGCAGAGGGTGCAGGCTTCTGGTCAAAGCGGCAGCAACAGGAAGCAGCTCAGATTGCGACCATCCCACGGTTCTGAACAAGCTCAAAGTTACAGGCCTACTGGGGATTAAAATGCCAGATGATCAGCCCAGCCAAGTTCACTTCCAGATGCAGGGAAGGAGCTTTCAACGAAGGGGAGCTCAGTTCGGACTTTTGTCAGGTGAGGGCCAGCTTTGATCTCACGTCAGTCGATTCACACACGTTTTATTCCTCACACAACTTAGCAGTCTGTAATTACGGTATTATTTAAATGATTTTCTCAAAATTTCAATAAAAATAGTTTATTTAAAAAGTGAATTTAGTCATTTTCTGAAGATTAGTCTTGGAAAGGGGGGTTTGTCTTATTATCGGGGTCGTCCTATATTCCAGGCAATACGGTAGTCATAAGTTTAAAATCATAATTTTAAAGTAAATCAGAATATATTTAAAAAAAAACTTTCTGGCACGTAATTGTAGTTTTTGGGAAGATGTCAAATTTGGTATCAGTTGATTTGGTATTTGAAATGTTTTTTTTCCACAATAACATTTACTTTTTTCAGATGAAGTGAAATATTAGTTTTGAGTAAATGAATACGGTTCATAAGAAAATCTTCACCAATGTGAGGTTCTGAAAAATCCTCTGAACAGTGCTTGAATTTCATCTTAGCAAAGATTTAAAAACCCTGAATCTGCCTCTCTGTTTATGAGAGATTTTGCTAATGAACACAGCAATACACAGGCAAATAAATAAATAAACAATAAAAGTCTGAAAGTGAGAGAATGACAAAAACAAGCTAAAGTTTGCTGTGCTTCATTTATGTGTTGATTTACCTCCAGTCCTGACAGCTATATGTGAGTCTATTATTGGAGAATTCACTGTCACCATGTTATTCAGCTCATTAAGACTAAGGGCAATTCTTAACTCTGTCATCGCCATGGCAACAGTAGAAATAAACAACCTGGGGCACGTCTGGGGCTCTCGCCTTGGAGGTGCTCAGCTAATCACGTGGAAGTTGTGTTTTTTTGTGTACAGCTGTATCTGTTTTGCAAAGCCTGATAAATGTATGCTCGTCAGACATCATACCTTCACATGAAAAGAAGAGCTTCTCTACAGGTTATGATCCATATTGATTATGACCCACGTATGACCCCCGAGCCAGCTGTGTTCGCCTTGAAACCCCAATAAAAAGCTGCCTTTCTTCAGCCGTAACCAATGCCACTTATCACATGATGGGATAAGAGCAGACTGGATCATCAATTTGTATGCACGGAAACACTCTAGCTGTCACGGGGCGGGCTAACCCAGGAGATTAAGAGCCCACTGAGGCTGTGGTGTCAGGAAGAGATCATGTTTGGGTTTTAGTGATCAGCGCTAGCTGCCACATGGCACCGTGATAAACAGGAGACTAAGACGGCACATCTAGACTGATTTAAATACCACCTTTCACACCCACTTCACCATTAACGGGGCCACGGCTACTTTGACGGATGTTCTTTCAATGCTTCATGAAATATGTTGGTTAGCAGAGGATGAGGATGATAAAAAGCTCACCATCCCCTTGTCTCATATAAAATGAGGTAAAAGAAAAAGCACAGATGGATAATCTGAGACTGCATAAAGAATATGAACTGTCAAATCAGACAATTAAGACAAATATTTATGATATTTCTTTGATCAATGGCTTTATGTGGCCTGTGAAGAAGTTTTGTTCAAGGAAAGTAAATGAGGTTTTCCCAGCGGTCTCACCCAGTCTCGTGTTCTGCAGCGCTGTGGGGTCTAGAGTCTATTTGCTCTTCTAAATGAAGTTGTTCCTCTTGTGGACTGTAGTTTGCCTCTTTGATTTGTCTGTTTGTCAATACTTTGGCTCTGCTGTAGAGCCTGATATTCACAGTGTGAAAGTTTTTAACAGCCGTGTTTTACTGTGACTGCCTTTGTACTTCAGCTTGTTTTATCAGGTTAGTTTATTGGTTTTAATGATGCTCGTCTGAGTTTTCAACAAATTAGTAGTAGTATTGTTGTTGTTACTTGTTAGTAGTAATATTGTTGTTATTTATTATTAGTAGTAATAATGTTATTTGCTAGTGGTACTATTGTTGTTGTTGTTGTTGTTACTTGTTAGTAGTAGTATTGTTGTTGTTATTTGTTAGTAGTGTTGTTGTTGTTGTTACTTGTTAGTAGTAGTATTGTTGTTGTTATTTGTTAGTAGTGTTGTTGTTATTATTGTTACTTGTTAGTAGTAGTATTGTTGTTGTTATTTGTTAGTAGTGTTGTTGTTATTATTGTTACTTGTTAGTAGTAGTATTGTTGTTGTTATTTGTTAGTAGTGTTGTTGTTATTATTGTTACTTGTTAGTAGTAGTATTGTTGTTGTTATTTGTTAGTAGTGTTGTTGTTATTATTGTTACTTGTTAGTAGTAGTATTGTTGTTGCTATTTGTTAGTAGTGTTGGTGTTATTATTGTTACTTGTTAGTAGTAGTATTATTGTTGTTATTTGTTAGTAGTGTTGGTGTTATTATTGTTACTTGTTAGTAGTAGTATTATTGTTGTTATTTGTTAGTAGTGTTGTTGTTATTATTGTTAGTAGTAGTATTGTTGTTGCTATTTGTTAGTAGTGTTGTTGTTATTATTCTTACTTGTTAGTAGTAGTATTATTGTTGTTATTTGTTAGTAGTGTTGTTGTTATTATTGTTACTTGTTAGTAGTAGTATCATTGTTGTTATTTGTTAGTAGTGTTGTTGTTATTATTGTTACTTGTTAGTAGTAGTATTATTGTTGTTATTTGTTAGTAGTGTTGTTGTTATTATTGTTACTTGTTAGTAGTAGTATTGTTGTTGTTATTTGTTAGTAGTGTTGTTGTTGTTACTTGTTAGTAGTAGTATTATTGTTGTTATTTGTTAGTAGTCTTGTTGTTATTATTGTTACTTGTTAGTAGTAGTAGTATTGTTGTTGTTATTTGTTAGTAGTGTTGGTGTTATTATTGTTACTTGTTAGTAGTAGTATTGTTGTTGTTATTTGTTAGTAGTGTTGTTGTTATTATTGTTACTTGTTAGTAGTAGTATTGTTGCTTTTATTTGTTAGTAGTAATATTGTTGTTATTGTTATTTGTTAGAAGTAGCATTGTTGATGTTGTTGTTATCTGTTAGTAGTAGTATTGCTGTTGTTGTTTGTTAGTAGTAGTTTTGTTGTTGTTATTTGTTAGTAGTATTATTGTTGTTATTTGTTAGTAGTAGTATTGTTGTAATTTGTCAGTAGTAGTACTGTTGTTGTTGTTTATTGTCAGTAGTAGTGTTGCTGTTTTTGTTTTTATTTGTTAGCAGTAGAATAGTTGTTATTATTTGTTAGTAGTTGTATTGTTGTTATTGTTATTTGTTAGAAGTAGCATTGTTGATCTTGTTGTTATCTGTTAGTAGTAGTATTGCTGTTGTTGTTTGTTAGTAGTAGTATTGTTGTTGTTATTTGTTAGTAGTATTATTGTTGTTATTTGTTAGTAGTAGTATTGTTGTAATTTGTCAGTAGTAGTACTGTTGTTGTTGTTTATTGTCAGTAGTAGTGTTGCTGTTTTTGTTTTTATTTGTTAGCAGTAGAATAGTTGTTATTATTTGTTAGTAGTTGTATTGTTGTTATTGTTATTTGTTAGAAGTAGCATTGTTGATCTTGTTGTTATCTGTTAGTAGTAGTATTGCTGTTGTTGTTTGTTAGTAGTAGTATTGTTGTTGTTATTTGTTAGTAGTATTATTGTTGTTATTTGTTAGTAGTAGTATTGTTGTAATTTGTCAGTAGTAGTACTGTTGTTGTTGTTTATTGTCAGTAGTAGTGTTGCTGTTTTTGTTTTTATTTGTTAGCAGTAGAATAGTTGTTATTATTTGTTAGTAGTTGTATTGTTGTTATTGTTATTTGTTAGAAGTAGCATTGTTGATCTTGTTGTTATCTGTTAGTAGTAGTATTGCTGTTGTTGTTTGTTAGTAGTAGTATTGTTGTTGTTATTTGTTAGTAGTATTATTGTTGTTATTTGTTAGTAGTAGTATTGTTGTAATTTGTCAGTAGTAGTACTGTTGTTGTTGTTTATTGTCAGTAGTAGTGTTGCTGTTTTTGTTTTTATTTGTTAGCAGTAGTATTGTTGTTGTTATTTGTTAGTAGTAGTATTGTTGTTATTTGTTAGTAGTAGTATTGTTGTAATTTGTCAGTAGTAGTAGTACTGTTGTTGTTGTTTATTGTCAGTAGTAATGTTGCTGTTGTTGTTTTTATTTGTTAGCAGTAGTATTGTTTATGTTATTATTTGTTAGTAGTAGTATTGTTGTTATATGTTAGTAGTAGTATTGTTGTTATTTGTTAGTAGTAGTATTGTTGTTATTTGTTAGTAGTAGTATTGTTGTAATTTTTCAGTAGTAGTAGTACTGTTGTTGTTGTTGTTGTTTATTGTCAGTAGTAGTGTTGCTATTGTTGTTTTTATTTGTTAGCAGTAGTATTGTTGATGTTATTATTTCTTAGTAGTAGTATTGCTGTTGTTGTTTGTAAGTAGTATTATTGTTGTTGTTATTTCTTAGTAGTAATATTGTTGTTCTTTCTTAGTAGTAATATTGTTGTTCTTTGCTAGTAGTAGTATTACTGTTATTTGTTAATGTTAGTATTGTTGTAGTGGTTGTTTGTTAGTAGTAGCGTTGTTGTTGTTGCTTTTTGTTAGTAGTAGCGTTGTGGTTGTTGTTATTTGTTAATGTAGTATCGCTGTTGTTGTTGTGCTTCACCAATCAGCAGACCAGCGTCCAGGATGTGGGTTCAGAAGCTCGTGGAATTGATGCATTGTGTCTGACGGCCTATCAGAGGTTTAGGATGTAGATGAAGAGACCGGAGGATGTCAGCTAGGTGATGAATAAAGAAAGTCAGGCAAGTGGGGGGCATCTCAGCTGGGTGAGCATAATGGATCTGAACTTAATCAGCAATCAGCATTAATGTTGATGTTCCTCTGTTTATTCAAATTAATCATCAAGGACAGGGCACCCCTCCCCCTCCCCACCAGGAGAGAGCGTGGAATTTGCCTTGGCAGGAAAACTGATGATGAATTACTCTGTTTATCAAGTCACTCTGTTTAAGGAGCCCGATGGCGGCCCCGCCTCCCATCCACATGATGTTTTCTTCCCCTTCAGTGAATTGTCTTTTTGATCTTAAAAGTTATTTATTATTATTATTATTTGGTTCACCCTGGTTGTTATCTAAGTGACCAGTGAAACCACAAAGAGTCTCAGTATTGGCTAGGTGTGATCCTGAACCCTGATGCATTTCACTTACCGCCAGCCACCCCCCCCCCCCCCCCCCCCCCCCCCCC
>SSNR01000053.1:2100817-2165055 GCA_006937965.1 Callopanchax toddi | reverse complement strand
TATATTTATTAACAACCAGTCAAATCAACAGTTTGCAACCTTGTCAAATAACAGAATCATGCATGAACACAGGTGATTTTAACCATCTTGATAATTATGACAGTGAGAGTAATTAACTGGAAGTTTAAGTGAAATATTGAATACACAAATAGTTAAAATATTAAGATATGATAACGGAGCTTGCAGAGTGAGATATATGAGTAAAAAGGGGGTTATTTCGACTGCTGTAATTTGGAAGAGGAGAAGTGATTTAAAATTTAGGCTAAGGTTTATGGAAAGGGTTGGGGTTTAAAAGAGTTCAGATATCAAAGGATGCATCATTCTTAATGTCACAGCCACATGAAAGTTCACGTAAGACCAACCTTCAGTGCCGAATGGACACGGGAGCCGTCGTTCCAACGGGGAATTGATTACGAGATGGACGGACAGGGTTTTTCCTGCGAGTCCCTCGAGTTGTAGACCCGATGGATTCGAAGTCAGGTTGACGTCAGCCTTCCGCTCCGGAGGTCACTGATGTTGTCGGGAACAGACTGTGGGCTGCTCTGTTTGAGAGTTCGGGCTTCGACCTGCGGAACCAGAACTCTTTAGGAAGCTGAACTATTTTAACCCCAAAGGCAGATGGAGTTGAATTTCCTAAATCGACGTCTAAACTGATTTGAATAACGTCGCAAAATTAAACTGTAAAAATGAAGAAACTGAGTTTCTTTAAAGGTACTGCAAGATTAAAATAAAAACGCCGCACTAGAAAAAAGGTTTTGCTGAGGCCTGACGATGATCAAGGTAGGAAGAAGAGTTTGTGCAGGAGGTCATCAAAGGTCCAAGCAGCTGTTTCTGAAACGACCGAAAGTAAAAGTAAAAACTGAAAACTACTGGCTAAACTGGAAAAACTGGCTAAACTCGCTAAACTAAACAGGATTAAACTGGAACTAAACTGGACCAGGACTCCTGAAAAAGGGGCTTTTATCCTAAAAAGGGGTCTTTTTAGGATGACCAATAACATCTTCTTAACTAATTTTGGGAAGTCCTGTAGGCGTGAATAATTATCTTAAGAGGAGGTTCTAATGTCTTTAAGAGGGGACGTGAGTCGAATTACTACAGGGAAATTAAGTTTAATTTTCTCTCACTCTGAAAGGTCCCTAAAGTCAGTTTTACAAGTCACACGTCCTTCAATTTTAATTTGTCATTAAAACAAAAGAACCGCACCACATTCAATACTCTTATCATAACAAATCCGGTGAACTTATAGTTTGAATTGACATATTACCAGTTTTATCAATATGAACTTAAAAAGGCCTTCTGAAGAGTGAGCAAATAAAGGGAAAAGTGAAACTCCAGTTATTTTAGCAACACAAATTGTTATAACTTTATTATCTGTTTTACCACAAAAACAGATAATCGTCTTTAACACGTCTTCCTAAAAACATCAAATAAAATGCATAAAACTCTCCCCTGAAAACATTCATAAAAACACATTCAAACTTCACTTAAAACTTGTACATAGAATTAAAACTTAAATCTAAAGATGTCTAATGTCTAAACCTGAGTTGATGAATTTACCACAGATCTGATAAACACACTGACATCGCCTGTAAATGAATTTCAAACACAGCAATAAGAACAATTACATAGACATTGAAATTTAAGAAGTTAAAGTTCTTTTGATGAGAGTAGTAGGGGGGGTCTCTCACTTTCCTGCGAAACAAAAGGGGTGAGCATTATCTGCAGTTTTGGTTCCTCATGGTCTGTCCTCAGTTTTTGAGGCTGTGGTCACAAAGTACTGAACATTAGCATCTGAAAGACTTTTCATGGTGTCTTCTCTGGGCTAGAGACGACCAACCTGTTTGGGGATTCTGATATCAATGGGATTTCAGTTGACAGGTCTCTGGATGAAGAATGTTGATTCTGCTTCTTCAAAGCACAGGAAAAGAATGTTTATGGCACTCCTGAGGAGACTTAATTCTACAAGTCCCTTGAAGATATGAGGAGGTGCTATCTTACCACCTGAGGTCAGAGACTGTTGACATTAGTTCACCAGGCCTGCAAAGTTCCTGATAGAGTGAAAAGAGTCTGTTGGAACAAAGGTTTATCATAGGTCAGCATTGGGGAAGTTACCATATAATGCAGGAGAAAGGTGGATTAATTGAATGATGCTACAAGCAAGAGAGACATTTTTGAATCCAGCGTAACAAAACCCCTCCCAAAACACAGCCCCCCACCCCAGCCCGCTGCTCCCTCTAACCAGACCTCTACAATTGGGCTTGTGCATCATTCTATTCTCTAATGTGTTTTTCAGTAAGTTTAGTTGCCGAACTTTTCTTTGTTTTTTCTTTCTGAAGTTGATGTAGCCCTCGGTAGCCAGGGAATGGCTAACCTTTTAGCAGAATTTTGCTCTGACTTCTCCATGACGGGCTGTGCTCTTCCAGTATGGCGACTGAAAAGAGGAAGACACGGCGCGCCCTGTGCGTGGCCTCACCTCTACAGGTTTGCGCGATGTGCATGCACATTTATTGACAGCTGACAATGTGCAAACTCAAATTCTATTGGCTTAAATAAAATGGCAGTCAGTGTGTGAATTCCAAGGGGGTCTATTAGAGGAAGGAGGGTCTTCAGAAGAATAACAGATGTTGTGGAACTCTACCCATACTGAATATCGTATTTTAGAACTAAACCTTAGAGATAGGCATTAGCGTCCCATGACCCCGGGGTCAATCTGGTTCAAAAGGATGATGGATGTAATCAAACTCAAAGTCTTTTCTACAGATGCATCCCTTAATGCCATAACTTCATTTCCATGTCATCATCTGTTTGATCATTTACATTTAATTAGTGAATAAAAATGGATTTATTCTCACCGAGGCAGCAGCTCAGATTGGGATCAACAGTTAGAAACGCCTGCAGTCAATAAACTCATAACAGTGTTTAGTCAGACATTGGGATCGTTGGCGTATTAGTACAGATTTTAAAGCCCATGTGTCTTCCTTCTGTACTCATTGGCTTCCTAATAAAGACATAACAGCATCTTAACTTGATGGCAGCGATGAAATGATTTCACCACGCTGTAAATAAAAGGGTGTGTTTGGAATAGACTCTGATGATCCTATTTATCTGCTCATTAACACACATAGGAGGACTGTAGCTACAAGAAAATATTCATCATCCCTCTGAGTGTAAGTTGGTAGATTTAGTTCTTTTTCATGATTTAGGATTTCAGGATGATGGGTCGTTGACCTTCCTGTGTCAAATTTCAAATCCAACCAGGCACCAAACTGGGTCTGAGTTGTGATACAGACGCAAAGACAAAAGAACCAAGGTGAATAAGAGTGCTTCAACACTCTGATTTAAACGTTGAACATTATTGAAAATTGATGGGAGCGCTAATGGGGTTTTCCAATATCTGATTTGGAGTTAATGAAGGAAATTAGAGCAAAGGGAGGGAGATTAATTGGCAAATTGTACCAGGAAACATCAACAGAATGTAACAATGTGTAACCTGACAGGAGTCAATACACACACAATACCCAGATGACGGTTTAAAAAGTTTTATTTTGAATTAGAACAAAAATTTATCCCTCTTTAGGTCTGAAACAGACAGAATCCCTTTAATGAAACCTATGACAGCCAGGTGTGTTTTAACTGACAGGTGAGTCAGGATTATCCTCTCAGGGTGGTTTCTGGGATCCTCCTAGAGGTGAACGTCACAGGGGGAGGTTTTATCTCCATGATCAGCAGACCCAAACAGGTGGATTAAGGAGTGTAAGCCTATCCGACTGCAGCCTCCGCAGGGCGCCACAGTGGGGAGAACACAGCAGGATGGAAATCAGGAAGTTGAGTCAGATGAAGTTCTAGGCTGTGAGCTTCTCACTGGTCACATGGAGGCGGAGTGAATCAATTGGGGTCCATTATCCAGAACTCAGAAATTATTAAAACATTTCCTGATCAAAACCAGACGCGGTGGTCCGATGAGCAAAAACAGAAATCAAAGTAGGTCAAGCAAGGTTCAGAGAACGAGACAGACACAAAACAAACAAATCCACAAAGGAGAAGGAAGAATCAGTGATCAGTGAGGAAAAACAAGTTGGTCCATGATGGCAGAAACATGGACTGTGTTCTGTGACATTATGACCAGGTAGGACACTGAAACCAAGGAGACTGGGAGCTGACATAGGGACAGACACAAGTGAGGCGAATCGGTAAGACTGGAGGAGGGACATGAGTGGGCGTGGCCAGAGGCAGAGTGTCTGACAGACACGGCAGGAACAAAAATCCTAAACGATTTGGATCAATACTGAGGACAAAATAACATGATTGGGACATCCGCTGGTTCTTATGTTGAAGATTAGTAAAATTTGAAATCCTTCCAGAAATTAGCAATCTAAAGGCTACTTCACACCGGATGCGGTTGTGGTGCGGTGCAGACTCCGCAAGGATTAAAAACCATTTATTCCAATCAGAGTCTCCACACCGACTCCGGTGCGGTGCAGTGCGGTTGCGGGGCAAAGTTAACTTTCCGCAACAAGTCTATTTTTGCCGGACACCGCAGTGAATCGTCATCAAGTTAACGTCATTGCGTGCGCCAAACAGGAAGTGAAACGCGAGCAGGCGAGGTGCATCCGGTTTGTCAAAATAAAACCATTAGCTACATTGCTAATATTAACACGGTTTGGATATTTCAAAGACAAAGAAACAACATAAAACTTAATTAAGCATGGGCTGGGCGATATTGCCAAAATTTCATATCCCGATAGAGCTCATTTTATATCCCAACAACGATAAACAGATGAAACATAGAACACCTGTGAATCTCCTCCTCCACTGTGACCCAACATGCATCATATAAATCAGGTAACAGTAATGTGTTTTCAGCTGGGCATTTCATATCTGGGTTCAAGTGTAACTCACGTTTCTCCACTGTGTAGATTAGAGCCATAGCTTTGTATACGTTCGTGGTGGTAACAGCAGCAGTAATCTTCCATTCTGCTCAGCTGGCAGCTACATGACACGCTGCAGGTAAAAGCCTGTTGCAGTGTCTGTGTCTGGAGTTTATTATGAGTGCCTACGACAACACTCGACGCTGCTTTTGCAGCTTTTGCTCCTTGACCGTCTCTGTATTCTTCGACGTGGTTTTTGTGCGGGTGATAAAATATATTAATGACGTTCAAGTCCGTTGTCTGGACCGGTAGCTGCAAACTTTACAAACAGCTGTTGTCTGGTCCACATCAGTCTTTTTATATTTAAACCACATCGATGAGACAGAAGTTGTCCCTCTTTTAGGTATAAGCTCCTTGGTTTTGGTTAGCTGGTTATCCTGTTGACTCTGCTCTAAAACGTGTCCACTACCATCTGCCTCCATGTTTGTTTATGTGTTGCGGCGCGTTCATGAACATCCCGTAAAGTGCATTATGCTGTAAAACTTCTATCGTGGCTTAAACATAGAGCTTTTTATCTGACGATAGACATTTTCTATCGTCCAGACAAAATATTTCGTCATATCGCACAGCACCCATTGTGGAAAAAACCAAGTGAATACATAATGCTCAACAAAAGAACGAGAAGATGATTCTAGCTTTTGTTTAGCAGCTGCTGCTAACAACGTACTTGTTCTCGCGTGAACCACAAAGATTTCGCGCTCCTGCTGAGGCAAAGAGCCGGAGACATTCTACAGCAAAACCGCAGCCAGTGTGAACTACTTTTCTTGCGGGTGCGGTGCGGCTCCGCACCCGCACCGCATCCAGTGTGAAGTAGCAGTAAAGCTTGTATATGAAATAAAAGGATTTACTGATACATCTGTGATAAACTGTTTCCAACAGCAACTGCTTTTTGTGACTTTTAATTGGTATTCAGACATTAGTCTTTAAAAAGCTGGTTTTGAGGTTGACATAAAAGAAACATGTCTTGTCCGATTATACCATATCCTCAAATGTGTTAAAAGATAATGCATGTATTAACATAAACTTTACTTTTAAACCTTTAATATCAGAGTACATGTTTGTAGAGGATACAGTTGCTGGATGCATATTTATTCACAAAAGGTACAAATAAAAAAGCTGAAAGTCATTCCTCCATCAATAACAAACCCTATGCTACACTCTAATGAGTCAGATTTTATGAGACGTTTAGATCTAAATGCTCTCATTGGGGATATATTGACATAAAGGCATAGTTTAGACCTTTACGAGTTTTTTGCGATAAAAAAATCTGTGAACGTATAACATCTTTGTCTGGGCACACATTAGCTGTGACAAGAATGATGCCATTCATATCATAGTTTAATGAAATCAGTTATTTGTATCTGAAAATAGTAACAGTTAGCTAGCTCTCAATTAAAAGTTTAGTGTTGCCTTGTAGCAAGGAGGTCATAAGTTCAAATCCCGGCTGTGGCCTTTCTGAGTGGAGTTAGCATGTTCTCCTCATTCAAGCATATGTTTTGTCCGGGTACTCCAGTTTCCCCCACAGGTCACAGCATGCCTGATAGGTGCGTTATGGTAAGTCACTTTGGATAAAAGCGACTAATATATGAAAAAACAAACAAATCCTAAAGGGCCATATTAGCATCCATAAACAAAGTCAGCAGGCCGGGGGTGGGTTCTAAAATTGTTTTATTGTTATTATTGTTTATTAATCCAATTTTTTTTTCTGCATTGTCAGAAGTCATGTTTTTTACCTAACAAAAAAGTTTCCTGTATGTTTTTTTTCTGCATCATTCCAAACAGTTAATTCCTGTCACTACATCACCTAAAACAATGAAGCTCACAGACAGTAGACCATTTCTTAGCATGAATTCTTTGTTTTCTATAATCTGTAGCAGCGCGCAGCCCGTTGATGGAGAAGATCCTGTCCATCTGCTTTGCAAACTGAAGGGTTTCAAGCATAAAAGTTTGCCTCTGACTACTTTAGTGAGTGGCGCATGACCTGTGTAGGAAGCTCCAACAGATATAAATGTACGTCAGCTGTCAGATCTGTGTGAGGCAAGCAACAGGCATCATCAATAACACCGCTTCACTTCCTCAGTCTGCACACCGCTTCACTTTTCTCCTGATCTGCAGAACGCTGTGCCTCCATCTTGGGGATCGATTCACCTAATACTTTAAGTAAATAACACCTGTCTGTGTGTGTGCTGATGTGTAAATGTTCTGAAACATCAGCTGTTGGTCACCTTGTCTTTGTCACATGCTGACAGCTCCAACTGTGATGCGCTCCCTCTCGAGCTTCATCTTGCATCACTTCAGCGTGCCGCGCATCGCCTCAGCAGCTCATTATGCGGAGCTGCAGCTTGACATGTTTCAAACTCCTGACAGGCTCAGATTATTAACTCTAAAGTAGTTTAGGTTCTGGCTGCAGAATAATCACTGTGGTGGGGTTTGGGGGGAGTTCTCTTCATAAATCAAGTGTATCAAATTACAAGACTGTGTTACATGATTAGCATCTACATAATGAGAGGAGTTCATTATCCTCCTTTATTAATTCTGATTGGGCGTTCCGGATGTCGGAAGAGAGTCAATACTTCGGGTTGATCGTGTTTGTGGAGATGAATGTTTGGCATCTGCTTCTCAAGACAGAAGGGTGTGTGTGATTCTTTGGTTTGGTTTGAGTAAGGAAACACAAAAATGTTTGCACATAGAGGTTTACCTACATATAAATACTTATTATTATAGGAACACACTGTATAATATTCAAATGTGCTCATTAATTCAGTTCAATTCAGTTTATATCTAAAGTCACAACTCAGGTCATCTCAAACAAACAAATCCAGATCAACGGATTGAAGCTGTAATAAAATTAGATTCATTATAAAATGACAATTAGTTCAATTATCCCGTTAAAAGGAACCATCTGACTGGATTGAAGCGTTACTTTAATGTAATCCTCCATTCTGAGCAGCACAGTACGAGGGCGACAGTGGAAAGGAAAACTCTCTTTGAACCAGGCTCAGAATGGGCGGAGCCTCCTGCCTCAGCTGGCTGGGGTCAGTGGATTGTGGGTAACTCTTGCTCAAAGCGGTTATTTAAAACCGTGCTCATAAATTTGTTGTTTATAAAACATTTGTTTTTTGGACTAATGATACAAACCTTATGATCTGTGTAGATCTTTTAGAAACGTTATGCATTGATTTTTGTATTTTTCATGTGTGTTTGAGATGTTTCAGTTAAAAAAGCAGAATAATGAAAGTGTCAGACATAGATTTGATATTAGCAGATAATCAGTCATGGGCCGGCCATCTGGCATACCAGGCATTGCCCGGTGGGCCGATACACATGTACACACGGGCCGGTCAGGCACCGGTGTGTTCTGTCGTAGATTCAAGCATGCATCTCACTCTCGCTGAGCTGAATGGTGCCCTAGGCGAAAAATGATTTTGGCGCCCCCTACTGCCCAGAACAGAAACAACATAACTTTTGCAAATTCTAAGTAGTAAGCAATGTACTAAAGTTGGATAAACTTGAACTGATGACATTCATTCATATAATAAGTAGGGGGCACAACAGCATGATAGCCCTTTAGACTTAGCTAACTTGCTAAATGATGGTCCAGGAAAAATGTTCACAATTTCATGTATATTAATTAAATGCCTCTACTTTGGGCCCGTTTTTCCTCCTCATCAGGCATTATCAGCAGTGTTGGGCAAGTTACTTCAAAATGCATTAATTATTACTTGTTTTTGTCATTTTTAAGTAATCCCTTACATTACAATATTACTGTTTTTTAAATGTAAGGCATTACACTACTTTTGCATTACTTTTAGTTACTCTCGTCAAAATAACTGTAAATATGGATTTGACCATAAATGTAGCTCATTCTACATCCAGTGGAAGGTGATGTGATGGATACATGGAGATATCCAACTATCTGGATATTAACCCATCCATCCATCCATCCATCTATCCATCCATCATTTATTATCCATCCATCCATCCATCATTTATTATCCATCCATCATTTATTATCCATCCATCAATCCATCATTTATTATCCATCCATCCATCCATTTATCATTCATCCATCATTATCCATCTATCATCCATATCTCTCCATATATCTCTACCTATCCATATATTATTCCATCATATCTATATACAGTATATTCAAATCTATAAACGTATCTCTCTGCACAAGCTCCTTATTCATTAGTTTGACTGACTCCTACCTCCACCTGTGTGCTTCTTCTTCACCTGTCTGCTCCTCCCTCCTGCAGCAGAGGCTGCGTTTCCTCTGCTCAGTGGGCGAGAGAGTGAACTCTCCAACTTCTGACGTGAATAACAGAGTGACTCTTTATCATGAAACTTCTTCTCAGTTTGCTCGCTTCAGTTTACGAAGCGCTGCATACGCTCATATGTCTTAATGGGCCTTGGATGCCGTGAGCGAGCACGACTCGGGCCGCGTTTTCCCTCTGGACCGAGTTCCGAACCGAACCACGCATGAGTTTCGGACCGGACAGAACCGGACTTGTTTCACTGGCTGCAGAATGACTCCTCTCTGCTCTGTCTGACCACATTTTTCGCTGAGTGACGTTTCTCCTCTGAAGAACCCACCGCCTCAATCCGGGTTAAATGTGCACTGTAACGCACACTGACGTTAACAGCTTTTTTTCTATAATGTCTTACATTATTGTGTTACCAAAAAAAGCAATTCATTACAGTAATTAATAACCTTTGGAAGTCGTTACTCCCAACACTGATTATCAATAAACAACCGGACGGAGGGATGCGCGCAGCGCGCCTCTCCCCCACCTTACCTGATCACAGCCGGCAGCAGCAGGTAGCCATGGGGCGCCACCGTTGACTGTTCATGCAGCAAAAGTTGTTCTTTTTTATTTATTTATTTATGTATTTATTTATTTATTTATTACTTTGCTCTTTACATGAGATGAATGGTGTGTCCAGCAGTTTGTAAAAATAAATAAATAAATAAATTTTACGGGACAATTTGGCGCCCCCTCCAGCAGAGGGCGCCCTAGGCAATTGCCTAATCAGCCTATGCCCAAAACCGGCCCTGTGATCACATACTGACAGTCTGCAGAGTGAGCTGAGCGGCTCGTTGTAGATTTCACTTCCCATTAGAGAGCATTCATATGGCCTCAGATGCTCAGTGACAAACACACAAGGCAGCACCTGCAGCACCTTAACTGCCAGCACCCCCTCAACACCGGTACAAACTCACAACGATGGTTTGCATTCCAAACATCAGTGCCCAGTACTCTCTTGAGTACCATGATAAAAAATAATGTGCACTCATGTAAGTACTGTAAATAATCTGGTGGACTGCCATGGCCAAAGCCGCCAGGGCCATGTTTTGGTCTCAGCCCAGTCCTGCAGAAACTTAAATTAATCTTCATATCAAGGGGAGCCAGCTCAGGTGGTTTGGAAATCTTGTGAGGATGCCTGCTGGACGCTTCCTCATGAGGTGTTTTGGGCATGCCCTGCCAGCAGGAGATCCCCAGGTTGACCCAGCACACTGGAGAAAGTACATCTCTAGGCTGGCCTGGGAAACGCCTTGGGTCCTGCCAAGGAGGTGGCCAGGGGGAGAGGATGGTCTAAGATTCCACACTTGGGATGCTGCCACCATAACCCAGATCTGGATAAAGCAGAAGAAGCTAGGTGAAATTTAAAAACTTGAATCATATCAGGGACATAAAAAAGGGTTTATGCAACATAATATTTAAAAAAAACACACCAAGGGAATGGGTACTTTGCAACAATTTCTCATACATTTGATTCAGCAGCAGCAGCCCATTCAGTAGCTTAGTAATTTGGACATTGTTCAGTTGAAATGGACTGCATAAACTAAACAAACAATCTTATGAAAAATTGTTTAGGTTGACAAACAGGTAATACAAAGTTCTGACCCATCTGTATGACTTTTTGAATGAGATTTTTTAAATGCCCAAATTATTAGCTGCTAATTTGTAAGCCATCTGGCTAACCATGAGTATCATTCCAGTTAGAGGACAACTTCCTGTTTCTAGAAACTCCCCCCACTGAGAGTGATGTCACAGGTGGGTGTGGTCCTTACTGTAGATGAATAACTGATAGAACACAACTACAAAATGACCAAACTATCCCTTTAACTACTGGATGCATACACATAGACACAATATTAAACTTAAGTGCTTCTTGGCCTTTAAAAAAATATCAACATTGCTAAGTCTGGGTTGAATATGGAGAAGGATGGGTGACAAGACATGACCTTTCCATTTTTGTGCTCACAGGAATCTACAACGGTTATACGGTGTGTATCTTCTCTGACATGTTCCAGCAGTACTGAGGTCAGTTTCTCTCTAACCTGCCTAGGTTGTCAGGGTCTTATTGATGGTAACACAGATATGGGATAGAGAGAGACGAGACATAAACAATGTGCATCCTATCCTCTCTGGCTCAACCTTCACCAAGGCAACAAGTGATGGTTCTCTACTCAGAAAATGTAAGTCTGCAACAAAAGGAGAAACTTTAGAACATCATCATCATCATCAGTCAAATTTAAAACTACTGTTTTACTTTGTATTTTTATTTTTAAAGACAGCTTATTTCCTCTCATGAAACATTTATGTGAGGTATTAATTCCACTCAGTGTCTGGTTATTTATTGATTTACAAGCAATGTTTCAATCAAATATTTAAGGTGTGGAACTGAAAGACTTATTGCTGATTTTTGTTAAAATATATTCATAGATGGTTCTCTAACGACCTTTTGGATTTCTAATCCACCATATAATAAAATGCTGTTTAGGTGAAAAATCATGTGTTTAAATCATAAACATTGATTTCACAATAGTACAAACAGAATGCCTGGGGAGAACATAGGAACTCCACATAGAAGGGCTGCAGTTGGGAATCAAACCTGTGACCCTCTTGCTGCGAGGTAACAGTGCTATATACCATGCACCATAACCGGACGTCAAGTGAGTCTTGGTACTATGACCAGGCTGAAAAAAACAGATACATTCAAAACAACCCTGTATGGACCTGATGAGCTGCCAGGAAGAGCTGCTGCTTTATTCAGGCATCGCGTGCACACACCCCACCCCTAAACTATCATTATTTCATAAAACCCACTGCAAATTGGCGTGGCGCCCCCCGCGCAGCTCTAGGAAGAGGAGCTGCTGTTGTATAAGGCAGGCCCATGCCCCCCCACCCCCAACAAAGACACACAGACTGCTTAGTCCTGCATGGACTTTCAGGTGGCCCTTTCATGTTTGTAACTGAGCACCCCTGTTCTAGATACTTGATCTTGCAAATAAATGTTAAGTATGTCCATTGTCAGTAACAAGAACAGGATCTGGGTCTTTCTTCAGTAATGCTGCAGGATTTTACAAGTTTTATGAACAGACGACTCTGCTTTTTAGGAAATGTCACTGAGTGTATGTGGTTCCATTTCCATCCAAATAGGTAAAATTAAAACGGTCAAAAAACAAATACTTTGGGTTGGACTTATCATTTTTACTCGCCTCGCCTCACCTCGCCTTCTTCCGCTTATCCGGGTCCGGGTTGCGGGGGCAGCATTCCAAGTCAGGCAGCCTAGGCCACCTTCTCCCCGGCCAAGTCCATTTTTACTTTTTAATCAAATTTATTTTATCTGTATTATTTGTTCTGCCTCATGTTAGTAAAAATTTGAACATGAAAATGTCATAAACTCTTTGCATCAGCCGCCTGATGGACTACATTTATCCATTCTTGAAATGCAGTTGAGGGCCAAACAGAATCACTCTGAGGGCCACATTTGGCCCCCAGGCTGCAAGTTGGACATGTCTGCTTTAAGGTGTCAACCCGTTCTATCACACCAAGCTATGCAGAAAAAAATCTCAGGGTTTAACACCAGAGGGTGAGGGTGGGGGAAAGTCTGCACACACATCATGTAAAGAAGCTCCCGGAGAAAGGAGCACGGTGAGATTTAACGTTAGTGTTATTTATAGCAGCAAGCTCCTCCTGGAGGTCAACACGCGAGGTGTCTTTGAAATGTAATTATGTGGCAATTGGTGAAGTGTGGATGCCGGTGTGGTAATTTATAGTTGACTTAGTCATAATGGATGGCAGCGGATCCATTCCACTGCGCACACACACACACACACACACACACACACACACACACACACACACACACACACACACACACATATACATGCTCAAAAATTCCAAGGCCTTGGTTCACACTAGAATAAACGAATGATGGTGACAGGGAGCTTGTGGTGGTAGATGCATGGCTCAGTACAAGGAGAGGGCAGTGCAGGTATTCTGTCACTGACTTATCTCTCACTGACGCCGTCCATCTGATTCAGGGCTAATGACATAGATTTTAAGCTAATAAACGTTTCACCGATTCCTCTGTGGCATTTTTTAAACTGAGGTTTCTCTATGCTGTAAAGCTTGCAAATAGAATGTGTTTTGTTTGGAATTTTTGCTGACAAACCTGCCAGCTTGTGTTTACGGCTGCAGATAGCTTTAGGTAGTCAAGGTCACTTGTAAGGTATCTTAAATGGAGCAATGGGCTCTGTGCACGCAGCTATGTGACGTAATTTCCGGTAGAAGGTCAGGATGGACGTAAACTTCCGGTAGCCGCTGGAAGCACATACTGTGTTTGCTAGTTTCCTTTCGGGAGCTTGTAAATCTTTCTTTTTTGTGTAAATTGTTCTTCTTTTTTTGTGCGTGGCCTTCTATGTCAAGCTTTTATATGTTCATGACCTAAACATGACATGTACACTGACAAAATGTGCGTTTCAACAACATACTGATAGCAGGTCTAACCACCACTGCTGTGTGCCATTCTGTACAGCATCAACAAGATCAAATTCCCACCTCCCATCGTTAGCACAGAGACCGGAAGTCTCGTACCATCCTCACGCCAAACACGGAACTGATGCGTGCACAGAGGCTATTCAGAGTGCTGAGTCTGAGAGGACACAGTCCTAGCTAGAATTGTGTTCCCGTGGCCATAATTAACTCCTACAGAGATTAGGATTATTTCATTCAGGTAATCTGACCCAGGAGTCCCCAGCCTGTTGTATAGAGATAGAGTAGATGGTAATTTCTATTAATGAGCAGCTCTAATGCATACAGTCACCTTCTTCCCCCACAACAGACACGTCAGAATCATTTAATTTTGATAAATACACAAATTTCTAAATGTAACAGATGTACAAATATCTGGTGGATACTAAATACTTGTTTAGTGTTTATGTAGTATTTGATTTAGAAGGTAACCACTGATGCACTTGAGAGAGATCAGAGTCAAATTAAAGGCCTAATGATACTTTGAGGAGGGTTTTTTTTTCCAGTTTTATTGTCATTTTAGTTTAGTCATGTAAATAAAGTGATATCTATTAAGTGTTGTAAACAACTCTCAACTTGTAAGACAGCAAAATTGAGCTCAGTGTTCATAAATGTTTGTGTTTGCGTATGTTAATTAGCTGTGACGGCCATCTTGAATTGAATTTGGGTTGAGTCCAACAGTTATTGTCAAAGTTTGAAACAAAATCTTGCCCGATCAGCTACACTTTTAGTACGTAGAGTGACTACTGCCACAACAAATCTTCATTCAATTTCTTTTAAATTGACTGAATTGTTGTCATTTTGTATTTGCTAATATTCACTAGCTGTGATGCTATCTGGAATTGGGTTTAAACCAAACGTTAATCAGCTGTCAATGTACAGTAGATCCAACAGAACAATCTGAGAGCTTCATTTAACGGCTTCTTGTGGTTCATGAGATATTATGCTTATTGAGCAACAGGGTTGACACTAAACATGTAATGGTAAAGTTTTAGACAAAGATCTCATGTAATGTGTAGCACTCTGAGTAAATAACAGACTAGTCTCTTTGGTACTTCATCACCAAATATTACCTCAACTCAACATCTATAAAACTGAATGAATTTAAGCTTTTTTGGGGATTTCTGAGTTTGTTTGCCTGAAACAGCCATCATTAACTGGTTACACGCCAAACATGAGTTAGTTGTTGGTGTACATGGAATGATTACCTTCTTAAGGTCTCATTAAATTCCATCCAGTGATTTATGAAATATTGTTCTAACAGTGTGAGTTGAGTCCTACAGTTATTGGCAATGTTTGAAACAAAAATCCTGCACAAACAGTTACACTTGGAGAATGTGTAGTGAATGACTCGAGAGACACTTTTATCACTTCTGATACCAATACAGACATCTGAGCTTTAGTTTAGTCCGATACGATGCAGGAATCCAGAATTACCTAACAAACTGTCTTGTTGTACAGAAAAGACTGGGACCATTTTTTGTGCAAGGCAACATTTGACTTGACTTAAACCTTTCATTCCTACTTTTTAATAAACAGGCATAAATGTACTGAAATACACATTTATTTGATAATTGCATCTGCCCAGGAATAAACCAATAGCTGCACAAGGTTGGTCAAACATATTATAACAAACCTTCTCTTTGTTCAGTCGGTGCAATTAGGAGTACAACACCCAATGTAAAATAAATAATAAATGAGCAGGCACTGAGAAAAGAAATCTAATCTAATATGTGTTTGCACACTTTACTGTGCAGTTCAATTCGAGCTGTCTCTGGCAAATATTTTCAGCTTTCTATGTTGTAGCGTAGCTCCAGATGGATAATTAGCAGCTGGAATCCCTCATCCTCAACAATAGAGAGTGGCAGCTCATCCATGACAATAAAGTTCAGTATCCTCTCAGTTTGTCACCTGCACGTTAGGTGGAAACTTTTCACCTCTTTCCTTCATTGCTTTTAAAGTTGGCTGCTTCCTTTTTGTTAGTTTGCTTTTATTTGTTCTCATCAACAAACTCAGCATGCTATTTAGGGTGAAACCTCTGGAGATGTTTGAGTAAGTTGGTTGTGTTGTAGCTTGAGGTTTTACTACCGCCCCTCAGAACAATCACAGTGCAGGTACTGCACATAGTCATGGACTGTGTTGGCTGGGGAGGAATAAAAAAAGTTCTAGATGGTTGATCTGTTGCCTTGCTTCATTTGGAAAACAATGTGAGCCTCTGTGCAGCGTATTGCTAGAACATGACGTCTCTCACAGCTCATGGCATTGAATTAGACTGAATAGAACTGCTCCTATGGATCAGGCCTACTGTCACTAATAACTGATCCAGAACTTTCTTCAATATTGGGATCAATATAGGTATTAACATCGGATTAGCTACTCCCACACCATTTTTGTGTTCGCTATTATTGATTAGTAGGTGGCGGCCATCTTGAATTGGACTGATGTGAGATGTTCATCCAATATCAACTTTCTGGGAGCTTCTTTATAATCCATCATGCTATATTTTCCTAACAATGCAATCAAAATAACACACACTCAGTCACTAGCAAAAAGACTCACCTGCCTATAAATCATCATTTTGAAAACAGGATACCAGCTGCTTGATATTTTCTTTAAAGTGTTGAATTCCATCAAGCTTCCAGGGTTTGCTTCTATCATGAAGCCACCGTGGATTCAGCGGTGTAGTGCTCACTGCAGTCCAAACACAGCAGTGCATCTTGTTTCTCTCAACAGCAATAAAATCTGAAAGGTGTCCATTTAGTTTCTTCCCAAACACCAGCTTACTTCAGTTCTATGGACGCCGAAGGTTTTTTGATGACCTTATTTAAACTGATGGCGGCTGTATAAAAAGTCAAACAACCAATCATGAGCAGTGACCCTGTAATTTTCTGAATGCATGTATCCATATTACAGTCTTACAGAGGCTAAATCATTTCTGCTGACAAATGATAAAGAAGAGCTTGGGGATTGTGGGCACTAGCCCATAAATATTTAAGAACCAGACTATTATTACAGGGCTGGATTTTATGGGAAGCCTTGGCTCTAATTGTTATGGCTTGGAGGGATTTTGAGTGTGTGCACAGGCACACATTCAGAATTCAGAAAGAGTTTTGTGCTTCATACATTTTGGCGCCATATTTGTGATGATGAGTTTTATTTTTGATATGATCTTCTCACATGTCTCACAGCTGCACACTTACAACTTGCCATCTGTAGAGTGTGTATGTTGAATCCTGCAGAATTGTTATGCATTTTTTAAAAAGTTTACGAAGAATATTTGTATTTATTGTTTTGTTTTCTTTTTGTCGTACAGTTCACTGACTCTCGCTCATGTATCAGATGATTAAGCCACCTCTAACCCAAACTCAAAGTTGATTTTTAATTTGATTAGCAGCTTTAGAAAGGGTTGTCCTTTTGAACAAGCAGCTAACTTACAGCATTCCATTTGACTACACTTCTTGAGCATGCGCTGACTCACTGGCTTCCCATGTATGACCAGTACTCAACTTTTACTTCATACCCCGGGTAGAGGGAGAGGTCCTACCTCAAGTGAAGGACTTTGTCTGGGTTTTGTTCATGAGTGAGAGCAAGATGAAGCTGGAGATTGACAGGTGGATTAGAGCCGCTGCTGGGTTGAAGAGAGAGTCAATCCAAGAAAGCACAGCTCAATTTACTGGTCCATCTACATTTCAATCCTCACCTATGGTCACAAGCTTTTGGTAATGATCAAATAACTGAATTGTGTTTCCACACAAGATAGGGCTATCTCTAGACCTTAGGGTCCCACTGGATGAGCTGGTGGAGGTAGTTGGGGAGTGGAGAGTCTGGGCTTCCCTACTGTGCATGCTGCCCCCACCACCTGGACCAGAATAAATGGAAGACAATACTTTTGGGAAAGACAAATATTAGTGGTGTGTCCACTGGCTTTTTGTGGACTTCCAAAGAACACACAAACCATGTTGTTACTAACGTACTACTGCTTCAACCAAGTGAAAGTCTTCTCTGCACCAATGTAGCTGCAGTGGTCACATCTCCAGTTTAGCTCAGCATCTGCCTACTTATGCAGAGGAGTGTTCAAACACCGGGTAATGTAGCTGATAAAAAAATGTGTTTACCACATTCAGAATGAACAATTATAGAAAGAAAGTCAGGTGGCAATACAAAATATTCCAAATTCTAAAACATCTAGTCTCATTTACTCACTTCTATTTCAGTTAGATTCCACATAGGAACCAATGATTATTCATAATTTTTCACCTCCAATTTATGCATAAGATCAAACACTTCATAGCAGCATTGCACAGAGTGCACTCAGATGTACGTACAGCACCTCCTGTGCTGGACCTGGAGGGCAGACGTGACATTTGTGTTTGTTCACCAAGGGGACAGGATGCAGAGATCGATGACTAAAACAGAGTGATTACTCACAGGACCTCCCTCAGTCACCTCTGGGTTAAAGCTGCCCTTCCAGTCAACCGCGTCAAAACCACTGAGTGTCAAAAGTTTGTCGGGCGGTTATGATTGACAAGTGCGGCACATCCGAGCCTGGATGTGTGTCCTGATAAAAAAAGGAGATGATATACAGTAAACCAGAAAACTCCTGAAAAAACCTTTGTTGGTGACTCCCATGTGGTGTGTAATATTCAACATCATGTTTTACTGCAGGGTTAGGCCTGGCCCTCACAGAAGAGCGATAGGATTTAGTGATAAAAGTACTTTTAGAGAACCATCAGATGCATTAGTTTCAGAATTTGGTTGAATTTCAAATTATGTTTAAAGCAAAAAACAGTAGTAGTGGTAATATTAAAACATAAATGTGACAGAAATATTAAAGAATTCCTAGTCCTGTCACTCAAATGCCTTTTTTCCATTAAAATATAAACACTCAACATCTTCATTTTATCGTGTCCTGCAGGCTCTTCACTAATTTATGACGCTAAATTTACTGGCATTAAATTTCATATGAAAGACGGCTGAGTAACACTCACTGTACAAGTTCAGCGGTGGTCTGTCTGAAATGTTTTTATTGACAGAAGGAACTCAATCCTTCCATCTACCTCGCAGTGTGTGTCAGACAGCTGCAGCTCATTGAAGCCTGACAGTTGGCTGGTTTCCTGGAAGACCAGCTTTCTGTGAACAGACTGTTAGTCACTGTAGTTTTTGATTCAGCTGATGAAACTTGATCGGTGTTAAGAGGAGTACTTTATTCTGTTAAACACGTAGATGTTTCACATATTGTACAGAGTAAAGGCCCTCTGTTTATCAGAAACACAAAAGATGTCATCACAATGCTTTATGTGCACGTGCACACACACACACATACACACACACACACACACCTGTCAAACTGACGCAGCCTAAAAACTGCATATTGAAACTGAATCATTCCATAAATGTAACACGTGTATATTGGAAATGACACATGTTTGCATGTTTCACAGGTTTGGTAGTTTTCTGTCTCCATAGTCGCAGCCCATTTCCCACTGGCAGCCCATGTTCACCTTGGCAGCAAGATGATTTAATTTATTAGAACTTTGGAAACTTCTGCCTCTTCACTCTGTCATATAGACATTACATTTTGGGCTTGTTGTTTTTAACAATGATGTATTAAGCAATCCATGAATGAGGGACGATTCAGGCTCTTCAGGCAGGTATAATGTAGATATGCTACAAAGTGAATTAAGGTGTATTAATGCATATTAATACACATCACCATAGCTCTATCCATCCATTTGTTTTCTTTATCCAACTGATCCTGTTTAGGGAGGCTGGTACTTTTAATTCACAGTGCATTATGGTGAGTGAATAGGTGAAAAATGCTAACTGTTTCACACCCCACTAGAACAAAATGATGATAGCTGCGTAGGAAATGGGGTACAACTTAGTAAATTAAAGCACTTGAATGTGGCCTATTGAAGTGGAGTTCTGGGATAAACAATGTTTCATTGGTTAAATCATTAGGACTAATAGCAATTGAAAGAATCAATCTAGAGGGAAATATATGACAAAAGAATATTGACTTTGATGAGGATGCATCTTTAGCTGATCAAAAACAGAGAGAGAGAGATGGAGAGGAGGGCGGTTGAGATAAAATGTTGCAGCCAGAGACATTCAGTTTGAATCAAATGCTACTTGGAAAATCTTGGCCACATTCATTACAGCTGGTGGAGGAGGAAGAGAACAAGCTGTGAAAGGAGGGAGGAAAGGAAGAGCTGTTGGAAGATGGTGGATGCAAACGGAACCGGCTGTAATGGATTGAATGACGGCTGGATGATGAGCAAAGGGTGAGGAAGGGGATGAGAGGATGGGGATCAAAACCTACCTTTTTAATGCTTGCCAATATGGAAAGAGGGAAGGGCGAATGGATGCTGGTGTGTGGAGCAAATAGACAAAAGAGCCAATGCACCCAAGTGAGTGAGGAGGTGGGTGAGGAGTAGTCAGGCCCTCTCTTTGATGGGCTACTGTACACATCACCAGCATGTACATTTAAAGGGATATTTGAAGTAAAGTTCTATCAGTTCTTATATTCACAGTATTGACCACGCCCACTGATGACATCACTCAAAGCCAGTAAAGATTGTATGTCCAAATCATTCCTATATACAGTATGTCAAGAAACACCCAAAATATCATATTTGATGGATTATTAGATTTTGCACAGCATCAGTTTAATCAAATCCTTGACGTATCCATGACATGATATAAATATTTCTCCCCCAGCCACACTTTGGTAGTTTTATAAAAATACTTCATGTTTTGTGGGATTTTTTTATTAATAATAAATGTTACCATCTCTTAATAAAACTTGCATTTAATGGGTTCAAATCTTGATAATAATTTATTATTTGATTGTTTTGATCAGCACTGAAATTGATTGAAATAAATAAATTAATTTACATAAATATGTTATATATTTTTTATTATTGTCTTTGTCCCTAATGACTCATATGGTGGCCCGGAAGGTTCAACCAAATGCAAAACCTGCAACACAGCGATAAAAGCCATGATGAACGTATTAATAAAACAGAAGTAGAAATGGAACATAGTACTTGCTGTAACTTTTTTTTCAAACTATATTAAATAGCAAACAGGACATTGGTTAAACTCAGTAGTGTCCAGTTGAATTAACATACATGCATTAACATACACCTCCAATTCAAAAAGCAACATCTATTCTTTGATGTGACTATTAGCATATGACGTTCCATGTTAGCATGAGTCCTGTGTTGGCATAAGTTCTGGTGCATCACAACTTTGATTTGATGCTTTTATTTTGTTTGTTTTTTTTACTTCCGTTTTATCAATACTTCCATTTTGGCTTTTGTCGTTGTGTTGTGTTTTTTGCATTTTGTTGAACCTTCCAGGCCACCGTAAACTTAAGAGGGTAGTACATTTTATTACTGATGCTGCGCAGAAATGAATGCATCATTCTGGGTAATTCTTGAAGTATATAGGACAGATTTATTTTTAAAATCCAACAACCAATATTAGTTTTAATTAATAACAAGGATATGAACAGGGTATATGCAGGAATCTTGAAGTTAAATTCAATACCTTTTCAAGACTTTTTCAAGACCGTCTCAATATTTTTTAATACCTCACCTCCATTCTGGTTATGCGGCAGCGTTCACCGAGATTCTCTTCCATCTTAACATTTCGGTGCGTTCGTAATACTCACCGGGAACACCAGAGCGTACATTGTGCTTTTGAACTTCTGCACCGCCCGCCCGCCCTCATGCTCTGAGAGAAGGATTACTAACGCACCCTTTGTTTCCCGTTATTTTTGTAACTAAAAATGACTAAATTCACACACGTTTACGATGTTTTTGGGACTCAAACTGTTGGACATCAAATTCAGATTTTTTTTATTCCAAAATTTAATACTTTATAAAGCCATGATAAGACTTTTTAATACTTTATAAGGGTCTTGAATTTCCCAAAATTGATTTATCACATTTTAATACTTTTCAAGACTCCGCGGATACCCTGATGAAGTAATCAAACTGGCATTTAGGGGTTACATTTCTCAAGATGACTGAGCTGAATGGAGAGCTGAGGATGTTCAACAGATCTTTGCAGAAAAAAGAAAACAAGTATAGTCATTTGTAGAACTTTTTGTAGTGTTTTAATCTTTTGGGGAAAAAATCTTTGAATTTCAAAATTTATTATTAGAGCTTTTGTTAAAAAAAAAAAAAGCCATATGAACTACCGTAGCCAAAAAGGTGACCAGATGAAGAGAAAAAATGTATTGAAACTGACAAAATGTCCATAATGATGCATCAGAATTAAAAGGCTCTAATATGAATTCAGTGAAACTTGCAGAAACCATTATTTGAATCCATCATTCCTGTGAAACACGCTGCCTCTATCAGGAGAACTCGATAAAGGCAGCTAGAAGAACATGAGTGAAATGCATCAGTTTAACGTGGGACAAAATCATCCTGTTCATCATTACACGAAACACTGCTTTGATTTTGCATTTGAAATCATGCTTTAATACAGTGTGTGTGTGTGTGTGTGTGTGTGTGTGTGTGTGTGTGTGTGTGTGTGTGTGTGTGTGTGTGTGTGTGTGTGTGTGTGTGTGTGTGTGTGTGTGTGTGTGTGTGTTTTACTGTGTGACTCAGTCAATCACAAGTGCAGAGTTTAATAGAACGAAGAGACAGCTTAAGTGATCAAAGCAGAAAGAGAATCTTTGTTGGCGCTCAGCGGCGATGAGACGGCCAGTCAATGCTAATTTCAATAACTCTTTAATTATTGGCGCCGGAGCTCCTTTGGATCACTTTGTGCTGCATGAGCAAGAAAAGGCACAGCGGATAGAGGAGGCGGAGAGGCGGCATCGTACAGTAAGGCTTCTCAGCTCTGAAATATTAATGAAATATGAATGACAGGCGATACGAGGAGGGCGCTGGAGATGAGATAAAGCAGGAGGGAAAACAGTAATAGAAACGTCTCTTCTGTAAAATTGATGCCGAATGCTTGGTTGTAAACGAAACTTTGGATGGCTGGGGGGAAAAGAAGAGGCTGAAGGTCAACATTTTTCACTTACATGCTTTTTCCTCTTTAGTTAAAATGCCATCGTCTCTTTCTATTTCACTTTGTTGCATTAAAACCAAAGGTGGTTAAACAATCATGGCATTATCAGAAGAATGGGCATGAATTGCTTCACTAAGTATAGACAGCATGAGCGTTTAGAGAGGGGTTCCCAAAAGTTAAAAAAAAAACACTCCCGGGGACTTTAATTCACCATGCTATGAGTGAGTAATTAAGTACAAAGAACCCCTTTGTGCTTGTTTGACAAAACTGTGTCCCTATATATATTATTTATATATATATAATGTGTCCTTGTAAAGCTCTTCTCATTGCTGATTTATTGCACTGTTGAACACCAAGTCAGTAAATAAAATGCACCAAAGACCCCTCTGCTATCAAGGACTGCATTTACAGTAATTCCTCCCCATCCAAGAGCACATTACCAAGCCATGGTGTGTTAGTAGTTTAGTAGTAATGTCATGTGATCTGAAGTCTTTGTACTGAAGGTAAATCAGGTTTTGAACTCATCACCATTTTTTAAGTAAACCAAGTAAGGTCACAGATATCACCCCCAGAGAAGTATGGAGGTGGGAGCATCATGGTGTGGGGCTGGTCTTCAGCATACGGCTCTGGAACGCTTCATAGGATCAAAGGATGGATGAAAAGAAAAATGTAAACACATTCTATAATTTATCATCTACCAGGATGATAAATTAGAAGATCTGAAGAATGTTTGTGAGGAAGAATTGGCCAAATCCCACCTGAGTGTAAACGTCTTCAAGACATTTTCCCTGTATCGTTCCATTTTATTTCACATATCTTCATGTACAGATGGACAGGTAATTGGTGATGTTTCCATACTTATTTTACCTTCTGTATCTTTGATTTGATGTCTTTATTTCTAAGGAGTTGTCCACACCGAATTGTTTTTCGTGAATACACTGAAGGTTTTTGTATATTGGCCTCCACACATGAAAAGCATTTTAGGATTACAGATTGTTGTTTTGTTAATAACATATCCTGAAAGAAAACCTACAATACATCAATTAAATACTTTCTTTTAAAAGCAAAACTTCAACTGCAAAACTGAAAAAGTCACAGCATAATCCTGTCACGGTCCTCTAAATTGTAATAGAGTCAAATCATGAGGTGCCAGAAAATTCACACCTGTATTTTAAAGGAATGCATTATGCCCTTATATTTAGGGCTGCCCATAACCAGTCCACCAGTGTGCATGTGCACCAGATATCATGCATACCAGTTGCCTTTCCCCAAATGTGCCTTTGTGGACCGGCAGCTTCGCAGTCTCGACATGCTGCCCCCTCCAAAACCCTCTTCCTCGTTGACAAGCTCACGGAGACGAGGTGCGTACCAAACGTCAGCACCAGGTCCTACGTTGAGTACCTCAATGAAAAAAGAATGTGCACCCCTGGTTATATTTACTGTTCATGATCTATAAACATACTAAATAATCTTTTTTTGTTGTTTAATTGTGGTTGGCAAAACAGTGTCTAGGTTAATCTACTGCCAGCTACTGTAGTGATATGTCAAACCTAGCTTTGTGTGCATGTTCATGCTATGTTTTCATGATATATATACAGTATATATTTTTTGTATTTTCATGGCAGCGTAACAGTGCCCCCTACAGGCATTGCTAGAGATTTCAGAGTAATTTTCAATGTTTTATTTGGATGAAGACTTTTCTAGTAACAGCACCATGTTGGCAGAGATAGATAATAAGGAAGAACTTAGAAGGTTTGGGAAAAATGGAGTTTCAGGACAATGCGTACCATTTTGATGACTGTTTTGATCCCACTGCACACTTTGATTTCAATTTTATTCCCATTTTGGAAACATAACAAGAACCAAAGCTTGGGTATCCCCACTTTGCTCCACTTTCTGTTGAACAAAACGAACATGCTGGCATGCTGTGATGTAGCAGATGCTAACTTCCCTTGGAGGGAGACCTCAGACAATCACCACCAGCCTGGTCTTTGTAGTTAGGAAGGAAGACATGTGTTAGCTTCTCCAGAGCCTTTTGGTTGTAGTTTGCTTAGTAAATATAAACATTTTAGTTTTATCTGGTATTTTGCATGCCCTGTGTATATGAGATGCCCTGAAACAGAACATCACTTGTGAATCTTTATGAGACAAACATGAGCATCGCAGCTTATTGGTTTATGGCTGGGAACAAACATCATCAATAATTCACTCAGAATTTATGTAAACCAAAATATGTTTTTAAAAGGGAAATGCAAAATAAACAAATGACACAATCTTGGCCTCGATAGATCTTTAATAAGTCTGAGCCCGACAGCTGCAGGATTCTATGCCTTTGTTAGAAAACCACACACACCACTGAATAGATCCCTTTTACAACTTTTTAATACGTTAATGAAGTTTCACACTAGAGATGGATGTTTCAGGCAACAGTGGAACTCAATAATCATGTAGAACTGTCAGATCTTTTTGTGAATCTGGTCTCAGCCCAAACATTAGCCAAACACACACATAAAAGGATAAAAGTCCAGAAAATGACCAAGTCAAGCTTTTCAAAATGCATGATTTTAGTCAGAGAAATGGTAATTGCCACAGCTCAGAGAGTACCAGATGAAGAATGATTGGAATTCACAATACTGGGTTTCATTCTGGATGGGGCTGAAATGATTCATCGAATTATTTGAATAGTTTGTTAACATAAAAAACCTCACGGCAAAACAGAATCAAGACTTTGTTTAAAACAGATGACTTAATCCCCCTCAGTGATCATGTGTTTCATGGGGACTTTCATTAGATCGTTTTTCAGCTCAACCTAACAATATCTGACAATATGCTGAACTGCAACTAGTACGGCAAACAAGAAAAACCACCAATACATGGATGAAGAGTGCTTCATTGTGGGATATTAATGTAATTGATCTTTTAGAAACAGACTATTCCAATAAATAGCTCACTTACTCATTGTTGAAAAATTAAAAGACAGTCCCAGAAAACATGACGGTAGTTCTGACCACATTCATATCAAAAGATGCGCCTCATACTTCCTGTTCTCACTTCCCTTAAGATATTGTGACTATGATGCAATTTTGCAAGCAGCTTCAGTGACACTCTGCTTCAGGACGGCGTCCTGTGAGACCCAGAAGGTTTTGAGTTTTTAAAGGACAAGCTGTTGTACTCAGGCAGAACAAACATGGAGTTTTCAGGTAATTCTCTCAGTCACCTCTGTGTACCTGTCCAGAATGCATCATCCTAAACAAAAGAGTTGATGAGTCACAAACATCCTGAGGTCTGGCTGCTGGACTAAGCTGGAGAGAGGCGAGTTAACAGATGATTTATATCAGAAGACTCAAGTAATCTATGAACTTTTGACAGAATACACAATGACTAAGTTATTTAGTATAGCTGCAGCTCTACACTGGACCACCAACATTTTATTTTATTATTTTCCCCCAGAGGCTGCATGGTGGCGCAGCTGGTTAGCACTGTTGCCTCGCAGCAAGGAGGTCGTGGGTTCGCATCCCGACTCTGCGGCCTCTCTGCGTGGAGTTTGCATGTTCTCCCCATGCATGCGTGGGTTTCCTCCGGGTGCTCCGGTTTCCTCCCACAGTCCAAAGACATGACTGTCAGGCTAATTGGGCTGGTAAATTGTCCTTAGGTGTGAGTGGGTGGGTGGTTGTTTGTCTCGTTCGTCTCTGTGTGGCCCTGCGATGGACTGGCGACCTGTCCAGGGTGTCCCCCGCCTCTCGCCCCTTGACCGCTGGAGATAGGCACCAGCTGCCCCGCGACCCTCTGTGGAGGAATAAGCGGCTACAGAAAATGGATGGATGGATGGATTTTCCCCCAGAACCAATGTCTCAGCTCATTCATGTTGCAGTGATGTTTATGGCACCCCATAGTTACCACAAAATGTTGGGTTGTTTGTGGTGTTTTCATCTGGATGAAGACATTTATAGAAATGGTTGTTTAAAAGGATTCTCTTAGAAACAACAAAAAGAGATGGTTTTGGAAACACTTTTTTGTGGACAATCTTAACACCAATACACACACAGAGGGATTTTGAATTATAATTACTTGAGAATAGATTGATCACATTCTCATAGAAGGCAGATGGACAAAACTATTATACAATTTTGGATATTTTTTTTGGTTCAGATGAAGATTTGGGATTTTCAGTTTACCAGATGTTCTGTTGCTGAAAACTCCTCTCTAATGGTATGAAAACATATGCCTTCTCCAGTTATGCTAGTTTGAGATGTTTGTGCTAATATATTTCTCACCAGGTTGATGGATCAGTGTCCACAGGAGGGCATGTGCTCCAGTAGTAAAGGTGTAGCTCCTCTGTGGCTTTGTAGTACTTTCCAGGCAAAACTGTGATACAGACGCAGGATTTTCTCAAGTATTTGTTGGCAGGCACTGCACTGAAAAATGGACACCAGCTGTGAAAAGCAAAACGACGGGCTTTACCTTTTAAGTTCGTCATTCAAGGTTACCCAAAGTAGCATGGGATAACGCCTCAGACGTCTTCAAAGTGAAGAGCTGTGACTCTCATGTGTGAGTTGAAGTGTAGTCATGCCTCCCAGGATGAGCTGTTGGTGCCATCACATTAAGAAGAAAAGGAAAATGTTCAGCGTGGTTATCACCGCAAAGAAAAATTGGACAAGAAGAGGTTTGCTTTTGCAGATTGAAGGCTTAGAAAGAAATTCAACAATCTTTCTGAATACCCACAGGCACACTGCGGCACACAAACACAACACCCACATGCACTCACTCAGTGGCTGCTCAACACAAGAAAGCATCTGTGTGTTTGTGGTTTCACTGAAGCAGCAAAAGTCCTCTGAGCCTGCAGAGAGTCAGAGGGAGACAGTGAACAAGTGAGACAGAGATGTTCTGATGTCTAATTAACTTGCTGCCTTTGGATAATGCATGTGTCCTTTAAATTCAAAGCAAATGATGACCGCTCTGGGGTGGCAGGGATGGGATAATGACCCAGTAAGGAGGGTCGCATGTCAAAAGATATTTTTAGGACACCTCACTTGCTGAGAATCCATTGAAAGAATGCTCATAATCTACCATTCTACATGTCAGAGTTTGAACCAGAGATCATCTTATGTTGAGAAACAATGTGAAAGTTACAGCTGTATCGGTGGAATTTTGAACCTTGCCTTTTGTGAATGACTCTCAGCTGCTAAAGGTTGTAGCAGCCATCTTTAATCAATCTGACTTTAAAAGTTAATGCCATATTTTTGGACATCAATCTGTTAGTTTTCAGAGTATTTGTTGAAGAGGTTTGGTAGCAATAACAAAACTGAAATGAATTGTAGTATCCATAAAGTTCACCAATTTATAGCCATTTTTTGTATTTGCTTATTATGATTAGCTGTGGTGGCCATCTTGAATCAGGTTGATTCCAAAAGTTAATCAGTTGTAAATTCAATGATCACTTTCTCAAAGTTTCATTAGGATCCACCCAAGGGTTGATGATATAGACTGCCAAAGTTTAAAACAGGGATGGTGCTCGCTAAGTTGGCTCTCAGTTAGGTGTTGGAGACTTTATCAGTAGAACTGACTGGATTTTAGGCAGTTCTTTATTGTCAAATTTAGATTAGCTCTGGTGACCTTCCTGAATGACTTTGACTTCAAACCTGAATTGGTTGAAGATGTAAATTCATTGATTTCCTTCTTCAAGTTTCATCTAAATGTGTGGCTCAGAATCTGTAAAACTGACTGGTTTATGGCCATTTTTCATCAACCAGTTGGTTAGTTTTGCTGTCTTATTTTGAATCGAGTTGACACCAAAACTGAGTAATTTGTCGATCAACGTCTAAAGAAAATCTTCTGATTTTTTCTTTAAAATCCACCCATTGGTTTATGAAATATATTGCTAACACACACACATACATACACACACAACAAGCAATAATACAATTCCTTTGGACACTTCTCTTTTAAGTCGTTGCGATCATGTTTTCCACGTCGGGACAAACATTCAGTGACTAAAGCAAATTTGTGTAAAACACTCGTCTGTGAGTGTCAAATTCAAACACCTGATGGCTGTTTGTTCTGCCTGTTGTTTGTATTTGTTCTCTTCTAACTGAAAATGCTCTGTGATGCCGTTTTCATCGCGTTGTCTCTCAACATCTCCCTCGCTGTGGAGGCCTGAAAACCAAACTGAGCTACGCAAGACAGACAGGAAGGGATGCAGAGGCAGAATCAGAGGGAGGCCATGAATTGGAGTCTTTAATTAGACCAGGCATAGAGTGCTGTCTGCGTGTATCACACAGGCTAGGCCTGAAGGGAGGCATATAAAGGGAAAGTCACTTTCAAGCTTCACTAATATAATGGGGCCCCCATGGGGACCAAGCAGGGGGTATATGCTGTTTTACTTTTTTTCCCCTCCTCTCATTCCTGCATCTGAGTGTGTGCTTATCTTAAAAGTCTCCCTGTGTTCAACCTGTTTCAAGGTTGGTTGTAGACAGTGAGGTTAATGTGTGAGTTTTTGCTATTATCATCCTCAGCCATGTGAACACACACACACACACACACACACAACCTCCGGCTAAGCCCGGTGTCATATCATTCTTGTGTGGCTAAGCAGGCTGTTCAGTGGGTTGTGAAATTGAAATGCAGCCTTGGTTATTAGACAAACAGCCTATCACCCATACTGCTAGTTCACTGTCAATAGCCACTGTAGTATCAACTAACAGCACAACTCATTTGTTGATTAAAAAGAACTGTGTGTATTGTGTTTGCATAAAGCTTGTGCTGGTGAGCTTCTGCGTCTGGGTGTCATCGGCGTATACATCAGCGAGGCCACATCAGGGTGACGTTAATCCTTAGCAGCAGTGAAAATGAAAACATGACTTCTGGGTAAATATTCCATATAGAGCCATTGACCCAGTGACAGGGCTTTAATGAATATGAATCTACAGTACAGTTCCTACTCACTGCATGTAGCGGCGGTATAATAAATATACTCCACTGCGAGCAACTTGGATAAATGATGACTTTAATAGTTGAGGTTTAGTCCCATGGAGTGTTTTGAAAGGCTTGCTTGAGGAAGGAGTGCCGAGGAAATGCTGGTGATGCTTCTCAGTCAATCAAAGCTAGAATGTTCTAATAAAGGTACCTGTGGGTGAAGTAGGAGGCCACAGGAATGACTTTGATGGAGCTTTGATGATTGGCTGGACTGATCTTATGTTTGACCATTGATCCTGTAATACAATCAGCACTATGCTAGCATGGCGTGTTCTGAGGCTGTTTTCAAAACCTTCCCTCACTACGTTGTGTTCACTATATAGTCAGGGGTGCACTTAATTTTGTCATTAAGGTACTCAAGGGAGTGCCTGGCAGTGGTGCTCATGTCCTCGCCTTGTGTTAATATCGAGAGGGGGGTCGACAAACTTCCTTTGCAGAGTCTTGTAACAGGATGTGTAGCTCATCAGTATCTGATCTGCACAATCTGTACTGGAAAAGTATTGGTCTGCAAAAGAGGCTTTCAGCAATGGGATCTAGTATGCATGCATGATATCTGGTGCAGCAGTTATGTGCATGCCATGATTTAGGGGATAATGGACCCCCTTGTGTGTCAGTTCAAACACCACTTGTGAAGCATCACAACAGAGGATGCTATCACTCATATCCTGCACTCCACCCTTACCCATGTGGACAGCTGAAGTGGGAGTTATGGGAGATTGCTGTTTATAGTTCAGCTTTTAACACTGTCATCCCACTCAGACTGGTCAATAAGTTAAAAGACCTGGGTCTAAATAGTCAGCTGTGCAGATGGGTTCTGGACTTTCTGACAGACAGACCCCAGGTGGTGAGAATAGGCAGTAGTGTGTCCAGCTCTGTCACCCTCAGCACTGGAGTGCCACAGGGATGTGTTTTGAGTCCCCTGTTGTACTCAGCCTACACTTATGACTGTGTAGCCACTAGCAGCTCCAACTCAGTAGTTAAGTTTGCTGACGATACGGTTGTGCTTGGCCTTATCTCTGATAATGATGAGGCAGGCTACATGAGGGAGGTTGAAGACCTATCAGAGTGGTGCAGGGACAACAGCCTCCACCTGAATGTCAACGAGACTAAGGACCTGATAGTGGACTTCAGCAGGAACAAACACTGCTCTTACACCCCTCTTGTGATCAACGGCGCTCCTGTGTAGAGGGTGAGCCACTTTAAATACCTTGGTATTCAACTCTCAGAAGACCTCACCTGGCACAAACACTCTGATGCCTCAGTTAAAAAAGCTAGGCAGCGGCTCTACTACCTGAGGCAGCTGAGGAGATTTGGAGTTTCTTGAAGAACCCTAAAAACCTTTTACTCAGCTGCAGTGGAGAGCATCCTGACCATCTTGGTTTGGGAACTGCTCTGCTGAAGACTGTAGAGCTCTGCAGAGAGTGATCAGAGCACTGCTGCGGTTCTGGTCTGCCCTCACTGCAGGGTATCTACACAAAGCACTGCTGGTCCAGAGCTGTCAAAATCATCAAAGATCAGGCCCACCCAATAACAGTCTGTTCTTCCTGCTGAGCTCAGGAAAACGGTTCGGCAGCATCATGGCCCTGAACAGAGAGACAAGGAGTTTTTACCCTCAGGCCACGAGGCTTCTGAACCAGGACATGCCCATACTTCAGTAGGCCGGATTTTTTTTTTTTTTGGGGGGGGGCTTGTTTTCCATGATTCCATTAAATAGCATTCATAAACTGTTTTGTACTCAGAATAATCTGTATTTCACTAGGGTGTGGTCTAATAGTCTATCCACTATATTCTGAAAACTGCATATTGGTCTATCATGCTTTGCACATACTTTAATATTTTAAGACTTCATCTGTAAACTCCTCCTGTCACAAATTCTACATAGTGTGTATATATTGTGTGCTAATAATGGTGCGTATATAATGCTCATACTGTTTATAATATCCCTATGTCTTGATCTATTACCTAATGTTAAAATGTTCTTTTATTTTCCTCCTGCAACTTATCGTAACTATGTTATTACACAGTCAGTCGGATCAGGGACACATTTCACTACAAGTTGTACTCGTGCATCTGGTATGTGACAAATAAAACTCTTGAATCTTGAATCATAAATGCCTTGCAGCAAGAAAGTTGCAGGTTTGAATCCTGCCTGTTGCTGAGTTAGCATGCTTATCCCATGCATTCGTGGGTTTCCTCCATGTACTCCGGTTTCCTTCACAGATCACAACATGCTTTATAAGTTGTTTTAAAAATTGTGAGTTGCTTTGGATAAAAGCATCCACTAATATAATAAACATAAACAATAGGGTGGCACGGGCCCGGATGTTGGCATATGCAAGGGGGAGCATTGCCCCCCCCAAATTCCATGACTGCCCCCCCAAACGCGATTGCATGCAGAAATACCAAATTTAAAAAATATTTCAGTGAAAAACGGTCAGAGTGAGCGCTCCCTTCCGTTTGTCCTCATTCAAAGTAGCTGCTGATTGTTAGGCTACGTTCACACTGCAGCCAAATGCGCTTCAAATCCGATTTTTTTTCCCTCATGCGACCCATATCTGATTTTTTAAAGACAGTCTGAACGGCACAGATCTGATTTTTTCAAATCCGACCCAGGTCACTTTCATATGTGGTCCTGAATCGGATACGTATCTGATGTTTTTGAAAGCGACTTCAGTCTGAACGGACATGTTGCATTGAATCCGCCTCGTACGTGACCGACAGGAGACAGACCACTAATCAGCGCCGGCGGAGGGAAACGCTCCAACACGTAGAGCTGATACTGGAGACGGAGGCAGTCGGTGGACAGAAAGTGAGGTTTTGGACTTGATTAGTAATATATTAGGTGACAATTCTGTTCAAGTGAACTTAGCGCCGTGGCGTGGACTCGCGTTTCTGGGAAGCGCTGTGGCGGTCCCCGTGTGATGAGTGATCTGACGGACTAAAATGGTTTTTAATCAAAATAACGGTGCGAGCGCGACGTGGTGCAGCGCTGATGTCTCCGGTGTATTTCAGCCTTAAATATAGCTTACCGTAATTGGGCCATGTTCAAGTCCAAAGCCATTTTACTTCCGTAAACAGAGCACGTTATTTGTGACGTCTTGTCATCGTCTGCGCATGCGGGCCGCTTTGGGGCCGTGATTCGTTCACACTGGAGACTGTTTGCTGTCGCATTTCAGTTGTAGTGTGAACAGCCAGACAAAAAAATCGGATTTGATTAAAAAATCAGATTTGAGCATTAAGACCTGCAGTGTGAACGTAGTCTTAGATGCAAAGGGAGGTGTCATCAGAACCGGATTTCATTCATGCGTACCAGAACCCACTACCCGAACGGACCTTTGCAGACCAGGTCCCGATGGGAGACCCTTCGATCTGCCAAGCTTCACATCCTGTTGCAGCTCAGTGACTGAGTGCTCACATGAAGCTCTGAAGCTAGTAGACACACGGCAGGACCTCCGACACACACACACTCACAGCATCTCCAATGTGCCTGGCACCGCGCCTTTACGCGCGGCTACTTTGACGCATGCTTCAACACACACACACAATCACAGTACACCTGACCCACGCACGCAACTCACACATGCTCAGGAGGGGTGCAACAGGTCACAATAGATCAGTGATCTGTACTGATCGCCCTCTATGGTTTGGGACACGATTCACGGATCCGCGCTCGTGCGTTTGCTAAATCCTCCCCGACCCGACAGCTCGCTCTGAATCAGCTGATAAATAATTCCCCTCTGAGAAAGACGTTCATTTTGTCATCACATATCAAGTTCTCTCTATCAGAATCAGTCATTTTAGTTAACCAGAACAAAGGATCACTGATCATTAACTGATCCATTCTCTGATGCGCGCGCGGACCAGCTGACCCCCCATCTGTCAGCTGATCTCCTCTCTGATAGAGAAACCAGACTCATCTATTTCTGTCTAAGATAACGTGTTGTTTTGGACTTTTATACGAGCTAATGAACGTTAATACTAACGGTGTTCAGTCAGGAGGATCAGAACACTCTGATCGCCACCCCCCCCCCCACACACACACACCTGCTGCAGCTGTCTGTCAGCAGTGAGCGGCTCTGTCTGACCCCAGAGGTGATCAGAAGTCTTTTCACCATTTAATTTGTTTTTATATGATTAAACATTTTATTTAAGCATTGGATTGACATCTTGAGTTAAATGCTGTAGATTGAGCAGAGAAATGTTGCTACAAAATAAATAGAGGTCAAGGTTTTTGTCTTTTATTTTTCTTTCTGCTGATTTGAAGAATGATCAAATCTTTGACTGAAATCCATGATCCGATCCAGTCCGTGAGTATTTTGCCCAGTACTACTGCGACACACACAAAAAACAGCCTACAGCGACAGCATCTTCATCACATCTTCATCATCAACCTAACCCCCCCCCCCATGTGAGTACCAGACAAGAGCGCCAGGTTCTCCCTTGAGAACATGGGATGAAAAATTGTGTGCACCCCTGCTTATATAAGCCATAAAGAAATAAAAACAACAAATATACAACAAAAAAAGATAGAAATACCATAACAATAGAAAATAGATAAAGGATATATGGATAAAAATAAAGAATTAAGTAAAAGACAAAAAAGAGAGGTTCAATATATAGATAAGATGGACAAAATAAAAAGATAAAAAGTAATATAAAACACAAAAGGTAGGTTCAATGCAAATTAAGATAGATTAAAAAAAGGATAAATATAATCTAAAAGACAAAATAGAAAGGTTCAACAGATAAGATAGATTAAAAAAATAAAAGTAAAAAACAATCTAAAAGACAAAAGTAATGGTTAAATAGATAAGATTAAAAATCAAAATAAAGATAAAAATAAAATAAAAAAGACAAATGAAATACCACAGAAAGAAAGAAAAACAAAAAACACAAAAACGAACAAAACAAAACAAAAAATCACAAAAAGAACAAAAAATCAAAACAAAACACACACACACAAAAACCACAAAAAAGAACCAAAAAACACAAAAAACCACAAAATATAACAAAAACTAAACAGATGAATGCAGCCTCATCAGGGCATCAGCCAGTGTCCTACTTGTGCCGGTCCCAAGTAAATGCAGAGGGTAGGGATCAAATATGAAAATAAATCTATGGATAGAGGAACTGATATGATGATGGCCTAGTTTTCAATGCATTTAAGGGATTGGGGGGATGTGATGACCAAAACATTCTTAGCATATCCAGACTTCCCCCCCCCCCCGATATTCTACCTGCCCCCCTTAGTGGGCCTGGCTAGATCCGGCCCTGGGGTGGCAGCATATGTTTTCCAGTGGCCGCTACCACCCTGCACCCTCCTTTAAAACAGCTTATGGAAAACTTTGGACCCTTAAAACACCACGGACTCAGACTTGTGTTTGGCAACTTCATTCTCGCTGTGCTGCCTAATTCTTTTGTATCTTCTCTGGAAGCAGCCAGGACACAACAGATCAGCCACAGAAACATGGAACCTCCTCCAAAACATATCATAGCTGCACTAGTGTGCACAGACTGATGACGTGGATTACCCAAAATTGTTATCCACTTCTAATGCCCGTATAAAAACAAAATAACATGAGAGCTGTTGTAACAAAAAGACAGAATACAATATTATCTAATAGAAATGTTTCATCTCTTAATTATAAAATTTATAAACTATTTCTGGGTCTCAACACAAAGTCTAGTCAATGTAAGAGAACAGAAAGTTAACACAAGCATGTTTGCTCATGAATGGGTGATTTTTACTTCACTTGTTCAATGTCTAAAAACAATCAAGAACCTAAACAGTCTCTTCTTTCCTTTGATATTAAGACGAAGAATCAGCAAACCACCATGAATTATGTAGCTGAGGGCAAAGAAGTGATATTTTCAAAACAAAACACATAATTTTAACTTCAAAATATCACCACTAATCACAAGCGAAGGACAACAACAGCAATTAGTGTAAACAAACACATAGCAGAAGCGTTCTGAAGGCATGAGGATAATAAGTCTGCAGAATATAAAAGAATAAAACATCTATTCAGTCTGTGGTGCTGTAAAGGTCCATGTGTGACTCACTGATTTTATGGGTCTGTGGATTCATGTAAATCAAACGTACACACAGCAGCCTGCAGCCCATTGGCCGTTACTTTTATGTCTCACCATTAAATTTAATGAGCGGACAATCAAACACATTCATTTATATTTACATCCAAACAGGTGTTGCTTAATGCTCCGAGTATTAAATGAAAAAACAGCCCATCTGAAAAGTCATCTCAGTTTTATCAGAAATGTAGCCACAGAAAAAACAACAAGTGATTCAAATGGTTCTCCTAAGATTTTGATTGGAGTCAAATAGAATTTGCAGTGCTGCTTGTTCTTTTATCTATAAAGATGAAAAGGTTTTCTTTTGTTATGATCAGCTTCACAGAATGAAAAATTATAAATAATTTCTAAACCAGATTTTGATTAGAAGTTTACAGAAACATGAACAATTGTGTTATTAAAAAAACTTTTAATGCTTTCTCCCATAATTTTTCACAAAGGGTCTTAATTGCATAAAAAAAGAGAGAACTGAATTAAAAACAGTTAATTGAAGCTAAAACTAAAATGTTCAACTGCTCCTCCACTTCTGTTTTGTTTACTGTATCCATGCTTTAACTGAAAAAAAAAATAAATAAAATATAAAATGCTACATTTAAGTCATAGACTAAAACGTGCTTTACATTGCAGTCGTTCACACGCTGATGGCAGTAAGCTACATTGTAGCCACAGAAGCAAGACAACCATACACAGCATGGGTGTAGATTTAGCGTGGACTGAGGTGATGTGTCCTCACCTGCTGGGCTGCATGGTGGCGCAGTTCTTAGCACTGTTTCCTCACAGCAAGAAGGTTGCAAGTTTAAACCCCAGGAGTTAGCATGTTCTCCCCATGCGTGGGGTTCTACCGGGTACTCCGGTTTACACCACAGATCACGAAATGCCTGATGGGGTGATTGTTAATTTTGCCGTCGCTTTGGATAAAAGCATCTAATAAATGCATGAACATAAACACCAATACCCAGTGATTACCGAATTATCCCCACCAAGAACTGGATCCAATAATACATGCAGCCCAGCGGACCGAGGTGCTGTGCTGTTTTGCGTGGACGTGTTTTCAGGGGAAGGAGGCGTGTCTGGATTGACTGGCGCGAGCCCCTCACTCCAGGATGTACACACTGCAGTCCGAGCTCCCGGACACGCCACCTCCCGCTGGACAGAAATCTGCGCCAAGCCACTCACGCAGATGTCACCTGCCCTGGGTCTGGATGTGGACCGGGCTGGACTGGCCATTGAGCATTTTCCCAGTGGGCCTATGGTAACTTTGGGCTGGTCATGCAACCTGCGATCAGGGCAGCTCATTTAAATCTGCACTTCCTGTTTCACCATTGAAACACAGTCACCACCAGACCCTCTGGCCACCACCAGCAGGCAATGTGGATGAAGTGTCTTGCCCAAGGACACAACAACAAAGTAAACCAGTTGATGTGGGGGTCAAATCGACAACCCTCCCGATGCAAGACAAATCAGCTCTGAGATACTGTATCTGTACTCTCCTAATGTCATACAAATATGGGAAAGATAGATGGGTGATACTTTATATAGATTAAAGTATCTGTCTATAGAGCAATAGTTGTATTGTCCAGACATTACAAAGAACAAAACCAGTTCTAAATCAAATCCACATGGTCCAAACTCAAAGTATCATGGAGCCACTTTTAGTAACTGCAGGCCTCATTGTATTAATGTGGACATGAATATTAATTTGGAAGAAATGAAGATATAAAGTGAAATTCTAAGGTTTGTATGGTCCTTAGATCTCAATAAGCGTATTACTGTTATAGATTCCTTCTATTTCTTGGCCTGGCCTCAACAAACCAATACCCCTTTAGCAATATTATCTTACCTTTTACCTGAAAATATCTTTAAAAACTCAATACATTGACCAGCCTCTTTCATCTAAAACACCTACATTCAGTTGAGTGTACAGCAAATGTGCTCCAAAACAATGGGTTTCTTTCGAGGTGACTTTTTTAAACAAGAAATAAGGGCCGCGTCTCAATACTCGCACTTCAAACCTCGCGCCCCTCAGTTGGGCGTTCCCGCGGAGGTGCACGAGTGCTTAGGGTGTCTCGGTTCTCCTGGCCGTAGAATCTGGACCTTGGCCCCGTCCACCCTCGCTACGCACTTCGCAGAAGTTCGCATGGGTGCACACTTCAGCGAAGGGTATTACCCATAGTTCCAAGTGCACTTCATTAAAGACTGTAGGGTGGAAGTGTGAGTATTGAGACGCAGCCAAACTTGGGAGAGCTGAGTTACGTCGAGATGAGTTACCCCATCCATATGTGTTTCCTTACACTCACTTACTGCTGTTCACCTGGCGATCTCTAGTGGTAAGACAAGGCAACTACAGCCACTGTAGAAGCTCAAACTTCTCCTGACGTAACACCAGAAAAAGTTGCTGCTATTCTGAGGGGTTGATTTTTAAAATGCTGGTTATGTGCATACCAGCCCACTTAAATCACTGACTAGAATAATACTGTACTAGTACACAAGGGGCTAAAGCAGACTGGTTTTCTAACATTATTTCTCACCAGAATATGGTTGGTTTAGCAAATCATTGCCTTAAAGTAAATACTTTATCAATATCTCCTAACTTGGACGCTGTTTTTTGGTTATCTACAATATTGTGTAAATGCAGTGAAGAAATAGATAGTTTGCTGAATATTGATTCATATCTGTGAATGAGACACTGTGTAAATTTTTATTCTGAAATTTAATTATTTCACTCATCTCCATGTGTGACCAGGCAGAAGCCAAACATGTTATCTTCTCTTCTAAAATCTAATGCTGGGCAGCAGTTATCTCACAGACTGCCATATGGGCTGATTCATGTCTCTGCATTCATCACTGACAAGCCTCCAGAGGAAAAGGTTAGCATTTAGCTAAAAGGTTTCCAATACATCAGTGGAATAAATCCTGTTTAAGCTCTGGAGTTCTGTTTGTGCTCCAACGCTTTGAACTCTCCAAGTTGATCATTTTAACAATCACTGGTAAATGTCAGCTGCAATATCGATCAGCTGGGAGGCTGAGAAAAATGTCTTCTATGAGTGGAAAGTCTATTTGATTTCCAGACACGTTTGTGGGTAAATTCTAAACTTTGGAGGGTAGACATTTTGACTATATTGGTTTAATTGGAAAACCATCTATTTTCTCTCTTTTTGTTGAACAGTTTTGAGGTTTTAAGGTAAAACTGTTCAAATCTGAGTGAGTAAACTGAAATATTTTTGCCATAAATGGAGCTCAACAGTTAGTCAACAACATCAGCTATCTAAATTTTAAAACATTCTGGTATTCCAGAATGTTTTAAAATTTAGATATAGCTACTCCAATTGATTTTAAACAATCAGGGACTTCTTATCTTTGGGTTGTTTCCTAGTTGTTGTTTTATCTTTTTTAATTAGATTTTTGTCTTTTTAAATGTTTTTTATATATGTTTTAGTTTTGATTTTATTCATTTTTACATCTGTCTAAATGCCTGTTCCTGCCTCCATCCTCTGCATTTGGGTCCTGCACTACCTCAGTCTTGACATCAACAATAAAATGTTTCATTTAATGTCAATGTTTCACAAACAAAGCTATAAATATGTGACTTTATGATTACTGACTGATGATTTCACATTGTTTGCATGGTAAATATATACTGATATTTTTCACACATTTAACATGCATATACAATGTGCAAGCATTCCTTTAGTAAGATGCTAACACCACTCAAACAGCATGCAAACACCACCTACTGAATGTGCAAACACCATATAAACAATGTGCAAAGATCATTTAAGCAATGTGCAAAGATCATTTTAAAAATGTGCAAACACCATTTAAACAATGTGCAAACACCAATTGTGCAAACACCACCTACACAATGTGCAAAGCTCATTTAAACAATGTGCAAAGACCACTTAAACAATGTGCAAACACCATTTAAACAATGTGAAAATGCCATTTAACAATGTGCAAATACCACTCAGACAATATGCAAATACTCATTGTGCAAAAACCACTTAAAAATGTGCAACTACAACTTAGAAAATATGCAAACACTTCTCAAACAATGTGCAAATACCACTTATAAATGTGAAAATACCACAACAAGGTCTATACTTTTAAAATTACCTTTTTTATATTAACATGCAAAACAGTTTTAATGAAGTATTGTTTAATGGGAGAGCTTTTTGCTTGAGTTCTCTGACCAGCTGAGAGACATACTGTAGTTAAACTATTTGCCTCTTAAATAAACAGGTAACATCACTCATAATAACATGCCATGGTCTGAGACAGATTACAGAACTAAAGCAGGTAGTTCCAGCAGGATGTCTTCTCCTAATGTACCTATAATAATTCTCTAAAAGACATCAACTTACATTCCACTGAATGCACCACTGTACTCAAATTCAAAATATAAGCACATACTAAAATCATAGAGTGCAAAACTTCTCAGAATAGGAATGATTTGAGTTAACATTTAAAGAGCGAGTTAACTCGGGGCTCTAATGTGCTGAGGCTTTGATGTAATTGTGGCTGTTCAGACTAAAATGTAACACTTTTACTACTCTGCTGCTGGTGGTCACATTTACATATTCATATTCACTTACCAGTGGATAATTCTTCAGGCAATTTGTCAAGGACGCTCATTTAACTCAGAGGGCCAACATAAAACAACATCAGGCACTCTTCCAAACACAGCCCACACTGCTTTTCTTTTTCACACTGTTTCATCAACTGTCTCGGTGTGCAGAGGACACTTCAGCAATTTAAGTCATTTACAAGAGGAATCCACTTGTTAATGTTAAACCTGCAGTCCATATAATATTGACTTTTACTTCTTTTTAAATGTTTTTTTGTGGAAATGGTTCCCAACATTTGTATGGGTTATCTTTGTGATCTTCACTCCAGCTCCTTGTTTTCTAAGTTGCTCCTGTATTCTACACATTATGGTAATGCATTGGTGCAATATCCCCAGGAATGGTTATAATAATACCTCCAGGGTTTTAGTTTGGTATGTTTTTGGAAAGGAAAATTAAGATAACAGGCCTAAAAGATGCTAACATAGCAGAAAACATGGGTGTGTTGATTTGTTAAGTTTTATTCTGACCAAATATTAAAAACAACGTAGATTTTTTCCTTCATCTTTTTCTCATTGCTGCAGGATGTCATCAATCAACACAAACTATTTAAGTAGATTTTTGCCAAGCCTCAACAAAACACCTGTGATTCCCATGACAGCAAATCAGGAATATTGTAGATGAGCCGGGGAATGGCTAACTATTAGGCAGAAGTTTGCTCTGACTTCTCCATGACTGCTTTTCTCCAGTAGGCTACTGTAAACAGAAAGACATGGAGAGACCTGTGCAGCCCCACCGTTACAAGTTTGTGCAATGCGCATGCACATTGTGCAATTTGTGAAATAAACAGAGAGTGGACTTTCTTCTTTCATAGTGCGAGAGCTTTAGTCCAAGGTAGGGGGGGGGGTGTCCAGGGGGCACCGGGTCTAGAGACCTTGTGCTGCATATTAAGGCTGGAATACACCGGATACCTCAGCGATGCGCCACCTCTAGGCTGCGGTGTTGGTGAGTCTTGTACTCACACAAGACGCGCTCCTGACACAACGCGCTGTAGGATGCTGCTTTCAAAAATCGCGCTATAGTCTCAACATCACGCGGGAATTGAACACTGGAAGCGGGAAGTGAATTCTTTGTTTATATGTGATCAGAGCTGCCGTCGTGTGTTGTGGGAATCTAATTATAATTCTTTCAAAATGGGTAAGTAAGCTATTTAATGGAGCTGTTGTTTATGTGTGCCGTAATGTTTGTGGTGGTTTATTTCTGTGTGCCGTAATAGGAGTCGTTCTGCGTCGTAACGTCGGTGTCATGGTAATGCCGGTCAGAAAGTACTCAACATGTCGTGACACGCGCACAGCTGCGACTGGCGCTCCTTTTTAAACTGGTGCAAATCTTTAGCAGGCTGGCGGCATCTCGCGTGTCTGGGACGCATTGTGGCGAGCTCTGTGTGAGTGATCTGATGGACTAGAATGGTTTTAAATCAAAATAACGTCGTAGCCACTACGTGGCGTGTCGCCGACGTGTCCAGTGTATTCTAGCCTTTAGATACAACCAGGGATTGGGATGTTGCTCTGGCTCGGCCATATTTATTTCAATTACAAAAATGTTAATTATAATCAGCAGAGTTCAAAGGGTTAGGGTTTCTTCCCTTACTGTATACACATGTATGTATATCAAAGGAAATATGAACCCAACACTGTAACAGAACAAGAATAATGCCAAACAAACAGTATTAAATGTGTCTACGTAAATGTCCTCTCTCTCTCTCTGCACATCAATAAAAACTCCATGAATCCGTAAATGAAGTAACACATCTCTCATGTCCTACCTACCTTTCATGTTGTCTCATTCAATCTGTACTCGTATAACTTTGTATTCACTCACAGTGGAAGCTGCCACTTGACGCCAACGTTGACCAGACCAGTGTACTTTCTCTAACTGTGTAGCGGTGCACAAAATCAAAACATGCCAGACACAAGTAGTTAGAAGTGTGCCGCTGGTATGCAACAGAAAGGGACCAGAACATAGCCTGTTTGCTTCAAAGCTGCAGCTTCAGACACTCAGACTTTTATACGCCCTTCAGTTGGTATAAATCAAACCTCTTCATGTGTTACAGACAGACTCTGCATCAGCAAGCGCTCACAGCTTGTTCTGAACAGGAAAGTGGGCAAAAGAATCAGGTCGAAAGTTGGTTCATCTTGCAAAGTTTTAGTTTATTTTTCGTGCTTTCAGCATCACAGCATGAGAAACTTGTTTGTTTAGTTCATACTGTATGGTAGCATAGTAATTCCAACAACATTTGGTTAAAACAAACAACCTAAATGGCTTCATGCAATTTGTAGATGTTCATGTTGTAGGGTCATGCAACAGGTAATTCTGATAGGAAAATGTTAAAGAGCAGACCAGATAATGTATCTTTTTTAAAGTCCTTATTATGCGTAATACTCAGCATTTACTTTAACAGATACATATCATCATATGATCTGTGTGTCACAGCTTACGTTGCTGCTTCTTATCATGTTTACACAGAAACTCAACAGTGCAGCTGCATCAAATGACTAGTTTTGTAAAAACATAATCAAGATCTTTCCATGAGCAGAATTCTCCATATATTAGAGATGCATTACATCACCTAGAATATTCCTACAGTAGGTAAAGCAACACACAAAACTAGGGATGCTCGCTATTGGCTTTTTTACCGATATCTGATATTGTCTAACTCTTAATTTCCGATACTGATATAAACCGATACCTATATGAGCGTGGTAGCCCTCATTAAAAAAAGACAAACAAAAGCATTTTAGGTAACCAACATCCCATACCTCCTATCGTTCATACTTAAAGGGATACTCCACCACAAAGTGATTTTTTTGTCTATTGTCATATTCCTCATAGTTAGATAAGTGGGCAAAAGCAATTTGTAAACAGCCCAGCCATTTTCCTGATCCGGCAGGCGGCATTAGCTTAGCGTAAAACACTGTAAGTGAATGGCAACTACTAGCATGCTAGTCATTTACAATGCAGTCAACCAAATGCACCACAAATACCAGCTCATGTAAAGATCACTCAGGTTCATGATATTCTTCAAAGTTACAAGGAGGCACATCAGAGGGGCTGAAGGGCCACATGTGGCCCCAGAGCTGGAGGGTGTAAGAATAAATCCTAGTGAATTATTTGTGCTCTGTATTTCCTCTCCATTTGGACAAAAACAAGTCATGAAATTGTTGAATAACTCTGATTTTGTTATGATCTTTTAGAGCCAAAGTTGTTTTAAATACCTGAAAATTAGCTGCTAGCTTTGAGTGATGTCACCAGTGGGCGTGGTCCGCACTGTAGATAATCACCCGATAAAATACCCCATCAAAATAACCCCTGGAGTAATGAAATTGACCACCATCGTCTTCTCAAATTTTGTTGTAATTATTGTTTTTTTTAAGGTTCAGTTGCTACAAAAAGGCAACTTCTCATTTCTGACCTCATAGTTTCTTCTTCTGACAGCATTCTTCCAAACTCCTATGGATGACAGTGCAATCAGTCTTGGATGAGACAGGATGTTGAGTGCAACAAAGAACAATGACCTCCAGTAAATTAGCTGCCAAGACTGCAAATTACAGCTCCTTCATTAACAGATCCCAATCAGTCCATGGATCGATACGAGTAGTAATCACCGTCTGTGGAGAGAAAGAGGGTCGGTGGGAGGAACATTGTTCCTGTAGCTCAGTCAATACAGCTAAGAAGGAACTGGCCAGGCTGGACTCCAGAGGGAAGAGTCATATATAATAGAAAAATACTCAAAGTTATACATTATACCATTTAAATTCAACCTGGATCCAATATAATACTTTTTATTTTAAATAACGACTTTTTGAAACTATCTGAATCAAATTAATCACTAAGAGTTTTATATATATATATATATATATATATATATATATATATATATATATATATATATATATATATATATATATATATATATATATATATATATATAATGTCATTTTGTCTTCTTTTTTTACTTCCGATCTTAGAACCATTTTCTTTTTGTTTTAGTTTCATGTCTGTCTCACTTAAGCAAAGTAAGAATTTGCTCAGAATAACTACGGTATGTTTGCTGTTTAATCTTGAATGATGTTTGCTAAGTCTTACAATACACAATATGCAGGTTAGTGTTGGTGTGGGAAGTGGACATTCATCCACTGATCAGAAGGTCAGCAGTTTGATCCCAGGCTCTCCCAGACCATGTATTATCTCTTGGTAAGACACTGAAGCCTGGGCACCATCTAGAACGGCAGCCCAAAATGAAAGATGTCATAAAGAAAAAAGCAACAATTTCCTTAAAGAATAAATAAAAAATATACTATTATTATCTAAGAATTAACCAGAACCGGTATTGAGATTTTCTCAAGATGCTCAATTTAGAGTTACATTTTCATCCAGTAAAGGTTGTGCCTATCTCCATAGTCACTGGGCGAGAGGCAGAGAGAGTATAATATAAGATCTGAATTGATCTGGCTGTAGTCACGTGGTGTTGCTGTTTTTGGGTGATTCTTCCATTGTACCAAGCTCACCCCTACAGTGTAAGTTGTTAGATTTTGCCTAAGGCCTCTTGGACACCAAAAGTGTTAAAGCTGTCCTCCTGCTCTGAATCCCATTCATTTAAATCTGTGTTTCATGCTCTGTGCACTGCAGAGCTCCACGCAGCAAAAATCTCATCATCATCAGAGTTGATCAAAATGGAAATGATGAAAATTTGGTTCAACTTTGATCACTGTGACGTACACATGTGCAGCAAATAGACACTAAAACCAAGCGGAAAGTAGTCAGTCAGGTCAAGTTGAATCCTCCACACACACACACTGCTCTCTGGATACATATGCACACTGTGTAACACACACTTATGGCTGTTTCTCTGTCTTTTCTTTTGTAAGCAGACATTTGCAGCATTAAAACTAATAGCACCACAAGACCTGCAAACCTGGAGCTTTCTGTGCTACACAAATATCATCCTCCACTCCCAGTCCTGAAAACTCTACCAATTTTGCTCCAGAGTAATCTGTTGTGAAACAGAGCTCACCACAGGGTTCACCGCTGAGTCCGGAGCACACCACCTCTGGTGTGCAGGAGGAGGACAGCAGCGATCTGACTGGGCTGTGACTATTTGAGACACACAATTTGTGAGAAAATACACACCTTTTGGACTGACACTGAATTGATCATCTATGACACTTTTATGCATGTTGAAACTACAAACTGTAAATTTGCATGACATTTTGTAAAATAGCGTACGGTTTTGAAAGTGTCTTCAGTTTCTTCTCATTTTCTTTGGGTTTTACTCATGCCCGTCTCATCCTATGAATGTCAGAATGTGTTTTATGATGGTGAAGGTTCTCAGACATCCAGCGCATGAAAATCCTCACAGGTTCAGGGAAACAGGCAGCTGGACGTCTTTATTTTCTTGCAGATTTTTCACATTTTGATCTAAGGATGTTTCTCAGTTCAAAAAGAAAGGTAGACAGAATGCTGGTGAAGGTTCTCAGTCATCCAGGTCATGATAATCCAAAAAAGGGTTTTAAATAAAGGCAACTGGACTTTATTTATTTAAAACCCTTTTTTGAAAGGTAGACAGAGTTGCAAGCTTTTAAACTGTAGTGAGGGCTTTTTTTTAAAATGTGTGCTGATTTACAAATCAGTCCCTCAATCCTTCCAATCTAGGTTCATCTAAAGGACAAAAACACTCAAACAGAAGCTGAGTGGTGTTGAATATGCAGTTCAGTGCAGTGAGGTGTGTTCAGACATTTATGTATGAGGGGAAACCAAACAACGACTCCACAAGCACATGGCTCAAAACACGAGAGACAACTCTTCAGGCAAAAATTTACATCTAAAGGAGGAGGGACACTTTTAAAGAAAGGACATTTCAGATTTTGCGCAGAGAAGATTGGTGGTTAGAGAGAGGAGTAAAATAAGCTCTGTATACAAAAAAGTATTTTTAAAAAACTGTAAACAGAGGCGGATGTTTGAGGTTTTAACTTTCCAAGTCTTACAATGCATCTCGAAGCTGGACTGAGGATAGTTTTAACAGCAACTTGCACTTTTAGAGATGTGATCAAAACATCTCGTGTAGGATTCTAGGGATCCTCAGGAGGGAGGAGTGATTTTGAGAAGGGGAGGTGGTTTGTGGTCATATATGTTTATACCACAGTACAACATTTTGAAATCTGTTTTCTACCTTCGATATATCCCTGAGGAGCAGAGGGTAGCTGTTTTTATGGTGCCTGGGAAGCAATTAGGCATTCAGTATGCCCAAGGAAGCTCTGGGATGTGGTCTGCTAGGGTCACCAATCAAACCCTGATCAGTAGACAACCTTTTTGACCTTCTGAGACATGGCTACCCTATCTTTTGTAAATTAGTTTGCACTAATAATGCTCTCGCTACAGTTTAAAACTTTAACAATTAAAGCTGCAATACAGAGTTTTCCTTCTTTGAGGAATTATGTATGATTTTTTTTTAGAAATCCATATCAGTGATAGTATAACCCTGTTTTGTGATATAAGGTAAGGCAATACGTCATTTTTTTTCCCTGTTCTGTAGAGCCCTGCTCAATTAGAACTGAGCGCCGGTCAGCATTAGGTTACATACAGATATCAGTCACAGAGTGTGATACAGTGCCGGCGACATTTCTTTTCTTATAGACAAGTACGATTTTAAAATAAATATGAATAAACAGCCTAACATGACAATTACTATTGTAGAACAATGTGTTTTAGCTCTGTTGGCCGGCTAGAAGTGCACATTCATGAAGGAAGGTGTAAACACAAAAATAGGGAGGACAGTTTAAGCGGCAATACTTTGTTTCCACCTCTAGATGGTGCTGTATGTCAAAAACCCTGGATTGCAGCTTTAAGTGAGAAAATTGACAATTCTTCCAAATATTTTGTTACATTTTGTAAACTCCCTTGAGAATGCCGTTTGTGGTTCGTCACCAACAGTTATAATCCAGTGAGAAACTGGGGTTAACTTAGAAATCAGTAAATGTTTTTGTGAAGGACAGCTGATCAGATTCATATATGAGACAGTGAGTGTAAAGGGTGGAGCTTAAAACTCAATGTGAGGAACTTTTCTAAACTTGTGGCATCAGTTTCTTTGATACTTGTGTAACGAGTGTGAAACATTGTTTGTGAAGACATTATTGGCTCCGATTGCAAGAGTAGCTTGTGTTCATCCTATAGGTCCTCCTATATATACATTTTTGAACATACATGTTGTAAAACTCAATAGATATTTCATATACAAAGAGAGAATGCACCAGCCTTGGCTGGAGTTGTGCAGCTAGCGCTGGAATCTAGCGCTCAGCCCAGCAGGCTTTTTTGATTCATGAAGCAGCTTCTAAGCTTTCAGATGCCCTTTACATTTCCCACTGCTCTCTCTCATCTTGCTGTTGAATCTTTTCCCCAAATCTGTCAGATATTCACTCTGCAGGGTGGATGGTACTCATCGAAAGCTAATAGAGGGTGACTGCATATGCCTGTGTGTGTGTGTGTGTGTGTGTGTGTGTGTGTGTGTGTGTGTGTGTGTGTGTGTGTGTGTGTGTGTGTGTGAGAGGGAGAGAGGGTAAGCGTGAGCAAGCGAGGTAATGTGATGTGACGAGCAGATTTGCCAGCATGTGGTCATCTAGATTTTGGATGCATTTGCTCGCACACATGCATTAACAATCGTTCTTATCTTGTGAAATTTTATTATTTCTAATGTTCCTACAATTGATGCCAATATGTACTGAAATTGACCAAACATCTGTATGTTAGGGTTTATTATTGGCTGACTAATATGTAACACAAGTCTGGATAAAACCGTATACATGAACCTGATTGCACAGTGACCAGCCTCTGCTGCAGCTCACTACTGTCACTGTAAACTGGACCAATGAAAACCAAAAATGAAACTGTAGGAGCAGCATTGATACATACAAGGTATTTACATACTGTATATGTTTATGTGTGTGTGAGTCTTGTTCTATTTTGATGTCCTGGCATTTTGGTTGTCTACTGTTTAGGGATTCTTAACATAAATCATTTCTTTTTTTTGGCAGACAAGCCTGGTTACATATTAGACACTTTAAAGCCTGAATTCCTGAAGAGTTTCTTAATCTCAAAGGGATATTACCTGAATAAATATATATAATATTATCTGTTGTATGTAATTCATGCCACATGAAAGTGAGGCAATACATAAGAGAAGAAATAAAATAGTCTCTCTCCACCTGTAGATCCTCCACCAGAGGGCAGTAGACATGTAAAGGACTGGTTATGGCAGTGGGGTGGCAGCAGCTCAGTAGGTAGAATGTTTGTCTTGTAGCTGGAGGGTTGTTGGGTCAATCCCAGCTCTGGCTGGGTCACTTTGTGTCCTTGGGTAAAACGCTTCACCCAGATTACCTGTTGGTGGTGGTTGGAGGGTCTGGTGGTTCCTGTGTATGGTCACTTTGCTTCTATGGCTACAATGTAACTCACTGCTATCAGTGTGTGAATGACTGTAACTTAAAGCACTTTGTAGTCCATGACTTAGAAAAGTGTTATTCAAATGTGTGACATTTACTCTACATGTTCAGATGGATGTACTGATTTTAAAAATAATCTAAAAAAAAAAAAGAATGGGTTCTGATTTCAGATTCTTAGTTTTGAAGAAACAAAAGTTTTTTCCAGCATAAAGAACTCACCTGCCTTCAGATTGATTCAGTGGTAAAGAAATATTTCCACAAGAAAGAGAAAGTTATAGATTATTAAAGGACAAGCTGTTGTTCTCAGGCAATCCAAACATGGAGCTTCAGGTCATTCTCTCACCTATCTCTATGCACCTGTACACACTTTAGCTTTCTTTTGAAATGTTTTTTTAAATACAGTTACATTACTAATATATATATATATATATATATATATATATATATATATATATATATATATATATAATGTTTGTTGAGCTCCTTTTAATTCTAAATAACTACCAAACAAAAGGTCTGACTCTCAAGAGAAAAAACAACTTTTTACATTTTAAATCCATGGATTGTGGATCATGCCGTATCACATTAACACCCAAAAATACCCAGAAAATAAAGCTATAAAGTCAGACACCAGATGTGCTCAACTTTTAATTAATAATAAAGATGCTAAACTGGGTGGCTGCATTTCAAATGAGTCATCTCTGTAACGTGCACAGGGCTTTCTGTGAGGTTAATTGAGACCTTGACGGCACTTTAGTCTCTGCTGCAGGACGGCGCGTCTCATCTTTCCTCTGGTTAGAGTGTCGGCTCGTGGGCTTTACAGAAAGAGATGTGATCTAAGTGAAAAATGTATGTGCATATGTTATCAGATGAGTGCTACCAGGGGAGGGTGGCTGAGAGTTACACTGAAAGAAGAGATATAAAGGGACGAGCTAATATTCACAGGAGCTGAAGTAGCAGGAGAGAAGCCCTCTCTGAAATGAGTCTGTTTGGAAAGACTGGATTCTCCAGATCAATGTGGTTCTAAAGGGATCATTTTGGTCTTTTTGAAATGTGTTTAGCTCATCGTACCCGTTATAGCCTCATTGAATGGCCTCAGTTTAGAGAAATGGCTGATAAACAAATGGTTAGAGTCCAGTTAAAAATCTGTATTAGGAGCATGCAGCACCTCTGGGTTCTTATGGAACATGAATTTAACTTGTTTATCTATGTGAGCTCATGTGAAAAAACACGTGGCCACATGAGTCACAGGAGCATGATTAAATGGTTCCAAAGTCATGCCAGAAACACATTATTTTATTATATTTTTCCATGTGTGAGGTTCACATTTTTGGCTCTATATTAAACAAGGAACATGAGGAAAGTTTGTTTTTTTACATGTATTTCACAAGTGTCACATATGATTTCCACATGTAAAGTTCATGTGTTTTGTAAGGGGCGGGGCCACATCAGGCAGGAACTTAAGTGTGTTTAGTGCAAAAATAGCAAGTTGGTTCTGTGTCCTCTCGCTCAGCCGCTCATGAACTGTTTGAAGTCTTCAGTGTTTTCATGAGTCAAGCTTGATAAATCTAGTCGTCTGCTCATATTTCAGTGAAGTAAACATTTTTGCTGATTGTCCGTCTCAGTAAAGTTTTGACTAGCTAAGAGCTACTCAGTTAGCTACTGGCATTTATGTGTCGTTTGGCATCCCAGAATACAACCTGGATAGAGGAGGTCGTTTGTCTGAAACGTACAGCATGCTTGTAGTCGTTCTGTTTGATCGAAGATGGACGGTTAACTATCACCAAACTGAGACCGTCTCCTCCAACAGGTCTCAAGACAGTTACCTGACCCGAATATAGGACGAGGGCTTTTTCATTGAAAATTATGTGAAAATGTGGGACCATCTTATAATCAGGGTCTAGTTGTTTGGGGTCATTGCACGACTGCAACTGCAGAGGGTGCCAGCGTTTTGTAAAGCCAACGCAGACCGGAGCAGACTGGACTAAATGTGCTGTGTGGCGAGTTAACAGACAACGGAGGCAGAGTTTCAACACTAATTTTAAGATAATGGTGGTCAATGTAGCACAGGTGTCAAACAGCTGTCAGGCAGCCAGGAAATCTGGAGTAATGGAGTGAAATGTCTGAAGATGGAGCATTGTGGCGATGACGTTCTGTGGGAGGAGACGGGACGACTGTGTGATCACAGCTGATCAGAGTTAAAGCCTCATGCAGACTTTTTAGTTGACATGTCATGAACAAAGTTCTGACAGTTTGCATTACTATAGTATTTTTTTTCAGTATCACTAGTGTCTTTCCTGACAGAACCCCACACACACTAGAATATGCATTACAGATCTTTGTGATTGCAATAATAGGTAAATATGTAAGGTCTGTAATTAAGGTATTGCTTAAACTACTTTCTCAAAAGTTCAATAAAAAGTGAATACATTTTTTTTTTCCTGAAGATTAGTCTTGAGGGTGGGGGGGGGGGGTCATCTTATAATCAGGGTTGTCCTTTATTCAGGTCAATACAGTAATTTATTCCATACTAGAACCATTACTGTGTTCACACTAAAAAAACAAACTGAACCAAAAGGGAAAGCCAACCATGGTTTGATTTATGAAATAAACACTTCAGGTATAAAAACATTAAGAAAAAAATAAAACCATTAAGACGTGTTTGAAGGAATAACAAGTCAAACCCTGTGATCTGTTTAAATACTGTCTCCCTATGTTAATTACTTTATTGTGCTGATGACATGTAGTCTGCAGGTATGTCTCGTAAGAAAAGACAAAACAACATTTTATTGAGGAGAAAATATATTTATAAACTTTACACAGAAGCAGACATTAAATTGCTCAAAATATACATTTAATAGGTTTATAGAGCATGACCTCATCACATATGAGAGACAGTAAATGACTTCCCCAATGTTTTATTAGTCCTGCATTTCATTACCGTTATTACGTTTTTATTTACATCTGACACTAAAGAAGCCTTAAGAGTGTGAACATGAACAGAGAAGCAGTTTTGGCATCGTGACCAGACTGACTGTTGCTCCTCTCACACTCCCTCTACAGTCACCCCCTCCCCCGGTCCTCTCCAGCTTTATCTCTTCCTCTCAGCCTTCTGTTCATTAAAAAGACATAAACAAAAAGTTTTTTTTGTTTGCTTCCTGCATCTCCTCCTTGCATGGGACTCGATCTCAATGAGCTCATGGAAGCAATCACAAGCTGTTTGTTGCTTACCGTTAACAGTCCCCCCAATAGGGGAGGGGGGCCCAACTTAGTGCATAATTGAAAATAGCCGCTCTGGTCCATTTGCTACGCTTTTGTTCTTCCTACATCAGCAACGCAGGCAGCGCCAAGATGCTGCTCTTAGGGGGATTTGCTTTTGTGTGTCATTTTTCCTCTTCGTCTTGTTCCCCCTCTCCTTTGATGCCTTTTTTTTCTTCGTGACAATTCACACTTGAGTTGAGGTTGCTCTAAATTTCGATTTCTGCCAAAGATGCTGTTTTAAGTAGCTGTCTCTGTCTAGATGCCAGTTGTCCCTCACTTCCTTGTTTTCCCTCCGCCCTGAAATGCTTTTCTTCTGTGCGTGTACCCACCCATGTCATGTGGTGATTTTTTGTTTTCAAGTGAGCACAGTTGTAATTTTAAATGTTCCCCAAGTATAACAGTTAGCATGTCACACAGCACATCACTTCCTACCACCATTAAGACTCCTCCTGTAGAAGAAACTAGTCTTGTGTTGCTGGTGTTATTGGGGTGACTCTGACCTCCAAACCTGGTGTTCATTATGGACACCAAACAGGTCAGTTTGGGTCATATCTGACCAGACTAGATTCTATCAGTGGTTCACAGGCTTGTCTAAATGTCCGTCATGTTAAAAGCTGCCTTACAAACAGATTTACTTTAAAAATAAGTCCCATACATATTTACCCACTGTGCACCCCCCCCCCCCACTTTAGTTAAAAGTCTTCTTGCACGTTGCACCTCGACCACATTTTTTTTTTTTTTGTATTCCTGAAACGTTTATGACACACCTCTGGCTGATGTTTGACCTTTTCTTGGCAGAATTGGTTGAGCTTCTTTATGATTATAGTTTTCCTGGAACTCAGCTTGTAATTTTAGTTCATATGTTTTTAATTGGGTTGAGTTTTGGACTTTGTGAAGGCCATTCCAGAAACTTGATGTTATCCTGCTTTATCTAATCAGAAACCAGTTCTGTGTCCAAGTTTCTACCATCTAGCTGATGATTTCAGGTAAAAAAATAAGTAGATCGTCTCTAATACTCATCAGTACCACAGTATAATTAATATGTAATAATAATATTACAATCCTTGTGCAACATACTGAACTGCCTTCATGAAAATAGCTGCCCTCTGCTCCTCAGGGTTGGGTCAATTGCAGAGAACAAATTCCCCTAGATTGCACTAAGATAGAAATAGCTATAGCCACAAATTCCCCTTTCCTTATTGTCCCCTTGGGGAAATGATTTCTCTTCATTTGACTCACCCCTGAGATGCAGTGGGATGCCGTCCATGTGGTGTCCAGGGGGGCAACTTTAAGGTTCAGTCTTGCCCAACGATACATCAACAAGTAGTCTACCAAGGCTGGGGCTCGATCTGTTCAACATCAGATCAGTGGATGACCATCCTTCCATCTCAGAGTTTCAGAGTTTTAGGTCTGAAAGTCTCTCCTTGACTCCTTCAAACACACTTCTTGTCATTGTGGCCTAATAGTTCAATCATTGTCTTGTCGGAACATAAACCTTTTCTCTAGAAGACATCTGTCTCATCCATGTTGACAACTACAGGTTTCAGTCCGGCTTGATGAAGTCTCTTTTGAAGCAGGAGGTTCTCAGTCCATGCTGATATAAACAGTTTTCACTCTTGTTGCTGTTGGCTCCTGGGTTGTTCCTGAACCATCTCATTCCTTTCATTTGACGGTGATAATTTGGGTCTTTTTTCAGACTTTGACATAGTGGTTCCATGTCTGACTAGCTTGTATTTAATAGCTTTAACTAATCATCAGAACCTGTTCAGAAATAGCATCAGAAGACCTTTAAAACTTGTGTAAATCTAGTTTTAATCATAGACCTTGTTTCTTAGACTTTTCCATCATTTTGAGCATTGGTTAATCCAGAGGGGCCCTCGGGGCCTTCAAGGTCCAATAAATCAGCATTCATAAAGTGATACTTGGATCGTGGATAATTGAATTTAATTGTTTATACTCAAATGTTCCATAAATTCAATATCCCAGGTCACAAGCTCACACATAAAAAGGTGTGTAGAAACACAACAAAGATTATTTCCCGTAGAAACGCTGATGGTGTGACTGCCTTCTGTAAATTTTTGCTGAAAGTCCTGATCTAACAGTCACATTTTGCCACTGGGTCAATCCGCAAAGTGCATGTAAACTTCTGATTAACACTATATACCCAGAGGAAGTCCTGTGATATTTTCTAGGGATGCACCAATACCGATACTGGTATCAGTATCGATCCAATCATACTTGTTAAAGTTAACCAATACCTGCAATTGGTTTGACTGATGTCAGAAGGTGACTTGTCAGTTCTGTTGTAGTTTTCCAAATTGGTGGCTAGGTGGAGCTATTGAGCTAAAGAGCAACAGTGTGGTTAGGAGTGGAAAACTGTGCAATAATTTCACAGAAAATGTTTATTTTTCACCTAATATTTTATTTTTGAGTTATTAGATACCATCAGACAAAAACTTTATCTCATATCCTCCTCCTGTCCTGGTTTCTGACTAAGGATTCTATATTTGTTAAATTTAGTCATTCATGAGATTTGACTTCCACTCAGGGAATGGATCACCCAGCCCAGCACATCTTACCATTCATAACAACGTACCTGAAGAAACCTATGCACACCATAATAAAAGCCTAATTTTAATACAATATTATTTTCCTTTTATAAGAATCTGTTTGCTAACTTCAGTCAGATGAGCAAATTAGCTTTTTACAATCAACTTCTTGGCATGTGCAATTCCAGAAAGAAAAAAACAACACAATATTGTACAAAATATTTTTGATCACTGCAAAGAACCAACATTTTTTTTCCCATTGAGATATCAAAGAACTCTCACAAAGACTCGATGACATGTTACATATCATTGCTGTCAGGCAAAAATCTCATAGCTTCAAAAATGTGACTTTTGCACAAAACCTTGGATTGTCACAACTTTACTTTCTGACACAAATAGAAGTGAGAGATGACCAGTAGAGCTGAGTCATGTAAAAACATGTAAGTGATGAAACATGGCGATATGAGGTTTTAGCCAAGCAACAATATCTAACCGTATAAATAAAAAAAAAGCAAAAAACTGATGATGTTGTAGTCAAAAAGTAAAGAGTTTAAAGTAATAGTTTTTCTTGAGCACCTTTAACAGACAGAAGTCACAAAAGGTTTCACAAAAGTTGTTAAGATGACATAAAATGTCATTTTGACATAAAATGACATCGCCTCGCCTTCCTCCGCTTATCCGGGTCCGGGTCGCGGGGGCAACATTCCAATTCACACATAAAATGTCATTTGACATAAAATACAGAACAATTAATTATTAATTCATACATAAAATTAACATGACAATAGTAAAAATGTCACTGTGCTGCTGGATATTCTGATCTGGATGAAGGTCATATAACAAAAACATAACTGGACCCATAGTGAAACCCTGAGGAACTCCACATGTTTTCACTTCCTGTCTGTCCTCAGTGTTGTTTATTATCACCTGCCATCAAAATTCTAAAGGAAATGGTTTTATAGATGTTACTGCTAATGTCTCTGTGTTTCATTAACCACTGGGTAGATTTTATTGAAAGTATCAAAAAGTAATTATTATATCCAGATCTACAATTCATTATTCAGTTAATTCAGTTTGCCCCCACAGTCAGCTGACCTTAGAAAACACTAAACCAGCTTTAACTCACTGGACTTAGCTGAGAGTCATCCTCAGAACACTGTGAGTGCTAATGGATTTCAAATATTTCAATATAACAACATCAAGTGTAGTTTAAAGGTAGTAATTAGAGCAGCTGATGATACATTGTGGGTAGTATTCTTTATTGAATGCTAGGCCTTAATGTTAGTTGTGATTGAGTTGTCTTTGTTATTTTGAGTCTTCTGAAGGTTCTAACGGCTGTTGATGTGTCCATCCATGACAGATTTCTTCCTGACTGCTCTTACGCTGATGTCTGACATGTGTCCACTGTCTGTTTTGACTGTTAGTGTGTGAACAAAGCCTAATGTGGTGGAAGCAGGCCATGTGCTGTGTACTACAGACTGACAGGTGTTAGCAAAGTTGACAGCACCTTTCTTCTCTTTCTTGTTGCTTTTTAAAAATTGGTCTTTAAATGCACTTTTTCCTGAGCCAACAGGTTTCTTTGTGTTGTGGAAAACCATCTTTTGATCTAGGGATAAGGAACCTGCTGATGAATAGAACAAAGTTTTAGTTTTTTTGCAGAAAAAGATTAGAAAACATTTGTAAATATATGAGATGAAGAAAAGGGTCTTGATAATATTGATTCATTCATCCCAGATATTCGATGTTTAAGTCACTTATTTTCATCTTTTAAAACCCAGCCCGGATAAAGTGTGTTTAAGGCCCAGAAGCCAGAGGTTTCCCACCCATTTTAATCTAAATGTATCTCACTACTTTGTTTTTTTTTTGTATCCAACAGAGTTATTGTGATAGCATCACTCTACGTTTTTTAATGTTCTGTTTGGTTAAAGAAAGCTATGTAGATTTATGATGATTAATAAATGTTGTTTAAATCATTTGTGCTGAAGTCGATCTACAGTAATGAAGTGTTTTTGAGTGTTTGAATGTTTGCGTTTCTTACGTTCCTTTCTTGTCTTTCCTTCTCCAGGTAAGGAAGAGTCTGTCGCCACCTTCAAGGGCAACGAGTTCTTCTGCTACGACCTGTCGCTGACACCGATCCAGAGCAGCACCGACGAGATAACGCTCTCCTTCCGAACGCTGCAACGCAACGGCCTCATGCTGCACACCGGCAAGTCGGCTGACTACGTGAACCTTTCCTTGAAGAGCGGCGCCGTTTGGCTGGTCATCAACCTGGGCTCGGGGGCCTTCGAGGCCCTCGTCGAGCCCGTCAATGGCAAGTTCAACGACAACGCCTGGCACGATGTGCGCGTTACACGAAACCTGCGCCAGGTAAACACTGCCTACTCAAATGAGGGTCGCTGAAGTCAGGATGGTGCCTCTGTCTCACTTTATAAATCTTCTTTTGCAGTGTTACTATTTTCCATTTAGTGGACGAAGAAACCTGGAAGTTCCTGATTCACTATTCTACTTGTAAAAGTGTATTTTTTCTTGTCATGATTAAGAGAAACCTCTTTTTCTTCTTTTCAGATTGAAGCTGAACAGAAGACCACTTTTTGGTTGTTAACTCTGCCAGTGCATTTAACCACCCTTATTACTATCCCTTTTGTAACGCCAATACATATTTTGCCTGTATTAATTCATGCCTTGCAGCGCTAACAAATAGCATCAAAAGGTTCAGTCAGTATTAGTGTATTATCAGCTATAGTGGTGGATATGACAGAGACAAAATTAGCAAAAAAACACTGAGAAATTTCCCCACAGACATTGAAGGGATTGTGGTTAAAGGGAGTGAAAAGCCCCGCCCCCTTTGGAGCTTCATTCTTCAAGTAGACTTCACAGTAGAAGCATTCAAAATATAACCAGGTCCCCATCAGGTTGGCTTTACATGACTGAACAAGCATTTTGATACCTCAGTTACACACACACACACACACACACACACACACACACACACACACACACACACACACACACACACACAGTATAAATTTTAAGATTTTTGCAGATTTTGCAAGAAAATATTCAACTTACAGTTGATGATGTCATGGTAAATTTAAAGTATGACATTTTCAAATTGTTTACAAAGTTGTTTTACTTCACAAAATGTCCCATCACATAACAAATTATACATAGAGATTTTGTCAACTTCCACCCACCGTGTCTCTCATTGCTGTGGGATCTATAGCAGGGGTACTTAATAAGTGCCCCACTAGGCTGAATGCAGACCACGAGTCTCCTATTTCTGGTCCTCAAGCCATGTACTATATTCATCAAGCTGTCATTTCATAAAATCCACAGCGAATCGACGCCTCTCCTGCAGCTCCAGGAAGAGCTGCTGTGTACAGGCAAGCAACCCCCCCCCCACCACCACCATCACCACCACACACACACACACACACACACACACACACACACACCTCTTATGGTTTACAAGTGGTCTTTTCAGGTTTGTAATTGAGTACCCTTGATCATGTTTTCTCACAAATATCCTCAGAGAGATAGAAAATGCACTCCAAAGCAGCCATAGACTTTGCTTGTATTTTAACTTGAAGTTCTCTTCAAACTGGAACTCAATGGTCTTTTTAACATGGTCACTTCTTCTTCATAAAATACCGTAGAAACATTAAAAAATCACATGTTTGACCAACAGAGCCTTCTGCTTCTCAAGAACTGTTTTAATAATGACTTTTATTTTTAACATAACTGTAGAGATACAGGTTACCATGATCACTTTAAATAATAACATTTCTTTTGATCTTGGTTCAAATTTTCCAGTTTCTTTACTAAAATTTAGGTATTTTTCAAAACAGACTTTTATCAGGTTGATATTTGGAATTTGGTTTCATAAACTTTTGAAACAGTCTTCGTTACACATTTAGACTCAACGATTCAACTCCTATTTATATCTGTTTATTCAAATACTAAACTATCAGCATTTAGGTCATTTAGGACAACTTTATCCATTAGAATGCACTAACACTTAACTTTGTTGTCCTGTTAGACCACAAGTAAACAAAGTGCTCTGCCCTGTATGTATGCACACTGTGCACTCAGCTACACAAAGGGAATGCGCCCTAATTTATCAGAGGTGACAGTGCACTTAAACCCTTCATGAACAATCACACACATCCCTACAATCTGCTAATGGAAAACAAAAGAGCAACACCAACATAAATGTCCGTGTTTACAGGAGTGAACCGTAGCGTGATCTCCGTGGAATGCTGTGCACTTAACCATGGCGGCTTGTTGCGTTTCCACTAACGCACAGCAAAACAGGAGGCCTTCTCTCTGAATACTGACCCCTCCCTCAGTATGCTCCAAGCCATCCATTGGCAGGTGCAGATAGCAAGCAGTGAGACACAATCAATTTCACTTACACTTGCCGTGCTTACTTCTTCACTTTTTTTTTTGGTTTATGTAATTGGAATGAATGGCTTGTCAGTACTAATAATGGGAATTCTAAGCAGCACAGAATGCAGAAAAGCCTAATGTGAACACATTAGCGCAAAAGATGGTGAATCAGCTTTTTGTGGGTCTGCATAAACACTAACGGAAATTTGTAAAGAAAAGAAAAGTCACACAAGACCCTGTTGTTTTAGAAACTAACATTGCAAAAAAAAAAAGCTTTGTTGAATTATTGTGAGAAAAGACTTGTAGCTTAGATAAAGATGTAGTTCACAAGAGACCTCTTTCACGAAAAACCGGAAAAAAGTTTCATAAATGTCCTCACATCATGTTGCTGGACAGAGCTGTATGATCTAGTGACTGTTTGGTACATAAAAGGCTTTTATTCAAAAATAAATGTTCTGGAAAGCTATTTAAAATAAATACATAGGATGAATAATGATTTAGTTGAGCTTTAGTCACACGGACATATGAGCGTACACAATATCACGCCGAACTGACAGCAGCTTTTAACGGGCAAAGATCAGAACAGCTAACATTGTACATTTTTATACATTTACTCCAGGAATCGATGGATTTGATAAAATACTTAATTACTAAAATATTTGATAGCTGCAGCCCTGAATCAGACATCAGTTTAATGTTTTATGGTGAGAAGTAGCACACATTACAAAAACTCAGCTTTGTGATAATAACATCCAAGGAGTCTGTTGACCAAGATTTTTGCAAATACTTCAAAATATTCAAAACTTACATCACATTTAAAGCACCAAGATGTAGTCATTGAGCTAAAATAGAGTGCTTCCTGTTGGATTTAGACCAGACCCATAAGTAGTGCCCTATGTAATCATTTTGTTAGAGCTGGTTTTGCACCCACAAACTTTGTTTTTATGCTTTATTTTCTAGAATTGTGTCATCTTTTGATCAAACATATGCTTTCTTTAAGATAATACAAAATAAACATCAAATGATATTTGGAAACAAACAAGCTCTAAAAAATGAGTCAAATAAATTTCAAAGGGCTAGATAAAAGACGTTTACAGTATGTAGATTATGTGCTGTAAACTGTGTTTAATAAATGTTATATGTAGAGTTCTATTCAAGGTGGCACTGTTGAGTCATTTTGCCAAACCCGTGTTATAAATAACAATCAATATGGATGCAATTTATATACCTGCACATCAGTTTAGCGTTACACAGGGTTTAACTGGAGTCTTTAGTTGTTTACTGCAGAAATAGCATTAGCATCAGTTAGCTGCATCACTTCAGGTGCAGCCTGGAGAACTTCCGGCAGGAATGTTATATATTCTCTGTTGGATTACCCATCTTTTGTAATTTGAATAGTGGTGTAATGGTTTAAAAAACGTTTGCATGAACAGCTAGGATGTTTTTTTGTAAAATGGCAGCAAAACGCTTTGTTTTTTGGGCGGGTCCAAACCAAACCGTTCATGTCTGTTATGCCGTGGTATCACACGCAGCCTGTGACCACTAATGGTGCTGCTGTACAGCTGACAGGGCTCTCCTCCACATCATAGCTTCAAACAACAAATCCATCAATAGCAAGCAACAGACATTTCCAGCGGTATAATTCCAGCGTCTGTCTGAAGCGGTTATCCACGGGTTCATAGTTCCTTTAATTGACAGATAAACTGATTTTTCCAGCTGATCCCTTCTCCTCCTTCAGCCATCATGGGTTAAAAAATACTCTGATAGCTGTTGGTAGCTAACAAATCTCTGAGTTTAATTTAGATATCGTCGCCTTTGGGCCAAAACAAGCCCTTATCCAATCACAAGACACATTCATGTCAACACAACGCGAGGTAAGCTAGCTGGCCTCAGCCACGCAGACTCGAGAGCTGATTGGCTATCGCAACTGATCGTCTCTGTTGACTGAAAGCAGACAGCAGCCTGCTGTGTTGATTCTAAAGGTCCAGAGAGAAGCACTTGGGTGTAGCGCCCCCTAGTGGCAGACTTGAATCTGCCTGACAACGCAAGCTAGCTGAAATCTGATTGGACAACACCCTACCTTGGTATTTTAACACTGGCAGTAGCGCAACCAAGTGGATATAATATGATATAAAGAGAAAAGACCAGGGGGAAATTTTTTTTCCAAAATATTAACCAAAAAATAAAATAAAATAAAACTTTTCTGAGTACGTTTAGGCCAGCAGAGAAGGCCTTGAACCCCCTGATGGCCCACCACTGTTAATTCTACATTTGTTAGAAAAAGCAGAAATAAAGAAATGAACATTTTTGCACAGAACATGAAGATTACGAATTAAAGTGTTAATTTAGGTATACTATAAGACTATATCACATAATTTCCTCTGATCTTTACTCCACACCTTCCTGCTCTGCTACACACTCATTCCAAAGCTTCAGAACCCAAATGACCAGGCAGCAGACAGCCTGTTTGCTGCCAGTGCATCCTAATGTGATGCTCAGTACCCTGCCACCAGCCTCTCCTATCATGGTTTTCATCTTGCTGACCATCACAGCATCATCTCTTATTCCAGGCTCAAATTATGTGTCTGGGACTGAACTCTGCATCTTCACCAGCCCAAGGAGGACAAGCTATTCAGATGGACAGGTAGATACTAGAAAGGTGGCCCAGATGTGTGCCTACCAAAACAGTACCCCCACTCCGAGTCTTCTTTTTCAAAGAACTCCCAGATCTCCCATCCTAAAGTGAACAAATCTGTAAACTCCTTTTGTTGTGGTGTGATCCCTGCTAATGAAAGACTGCAGTTTAATATAAATTGTGTTATTTTAGCATCTGAAATAGCTGTGATCAACACATGTTTTGCTACCTGTGAATTTCTAATGAAAAAAAAATATGCAGGAGTGTGAAAAGCCTCTATTTGTTGCACAGATCTTTGTTAGCATACGCCGTACTTCCTCAAGACAAAGTAGATGATCACACACACTCAGGAGCCGCGCACACACACAATCGAGGAAACGCACGCAAACACAGCTGGGGTCGAATGTGGAGCAGTGTGTGATCAACAGAGTGAGACTGGCTTAATGAGTTTGGGAAGCCAACACGATTTTAAAGATTTACAGCGTGAGACAATCCACCTACCACCAACTGCACCATAATGATCATTAGGCAAATGTGATGCTCATGCACACACACACACGCTAACATGAAACATGTTTTTCTTTTTTGCACCCTTGTTTGTCTACCTGACTACCTGTATTTGTGTTGAGCTGTTTATTTAAAAGCCCCATTTTTTCTGTTGAGGGAAATCATTAATAAACCTGGTGCCAGTGGCGCCATCTGAGATCACGTCACATCACACAGAAATTATTTACAGGGGGCCTTTTGTTTGAAACTAATAGGGATTTGAATTTTCTTGGGGGAAATATATAATAAGAAACTTCAAAAACAGACAAACAACATAAAGGACATAATTATCTCATGTCAATCAGCAGGCATCGCATTAGAAAACTCAATCCATGAGTCGAGTCCGAATTAACCACCCATATCATGCTGCTCAGGTGAACTCCATTAAATCACACGGCAGCTCTAGTCCCCAGTGGATCATTGTAATTGACTTAACAGGCAGTCTAACTGTTAAAAAGCTCTGTAGATTTACACCGACCCATCCCTACAGACGGGCATCGATGGCACCGACCACCTCCGACCTTATCTTTACTGACAGCCCAGCGGCCTGGAGATCAATGATCCGTGGCATTGAAATTATGTACAACACACATTCATTTGCATATGGAGCAGGGAGGCTCCACAATGCAGTGCAATGCACTAAAATGTTCACATCTATCAACATTTAATGCATTTTTAAATAACGGAGTCAAACTACAAACATGCTGTAATATCATTTACTATTTTCTGAATCTTTAGCAGATAAAACGGCACTGACATTTATATGCTTTAACTTTATTTCTAACATGTAGACCATAACAACATAAACATTACTCCATCCAGCTACTGAATATCATCTCACAAAAGAAATTAAGGCAAGCTAAAGTGCAACTTTTTTCTGCACATTTGAAAACGAGTGGGAATGAAGTGTCAAAAATATCTGTGTAATATAGCATAATATAATATATGATATACAGTGAGTGCAGAATTATTAGGCAAATGAGTATTTTGACCACATCATCCTCTTTATGCATGTTGTCTTACTCCAAGCTGTATAGGCTCAAAGCCTACTACCAATTAAGCATATCAGGTGATGTGCATCTCTGTAATGAGAAGGGGTGTGGTCTAATGACATCAACACCCTATATCAGGTGTACATAATTATTAGGCAACTTCCTTTCCTTTGGCAAAATGGGTCAAAAGAAGGACTTAACAGGCTCAGAAAAGTCAAAAATAGTGAGATATCTTGCAGAGGGATGCAGTACACTTAAAATTGCAAAGCTTCTGAAGCGTGATCATCGAACAATCAAGCGTTATTTTCAAAATAGTCAACAGGGTCGCAAGAAGCGTGTGGAAAAACCAAGGCACAAAATAACTGCCCATGAACTGAGAAGAGTCAAGCGTGCAGCTGCCAAGATGCCACTTGCCACCAGTTTGGCCATATTTCAGAGCTGCAACATCACTGGAGTGCCCAAAAGCACAAGGTGTGCAATACTCAGAGACATGGCCAAGGTAAGAAAGGCTGAAAGACGACCACCACTGAACAAGACACAAGCTGAAACGTCAGGACTGGGCCAAGAAATATCTCCAGACTGATTTTTCTAAGGTTTTATGGACTGATGAAATGAGAGTGAGTCTTGATGGGTCAGATGGATGGGCCCGTGGCTGGATTGGTAAAGGGCAGAGAGCTCCAGTCCCACTCAGACGCCAGCAAGGTGGAGGTGGAGTACTCGTTTGGGCTGGTATCATCAAAGATGAGCTTGTGGGGCCTTTTCGGGTTGAGGATGGAGTCGAGCTCAACTCCCAGTCCTACTGCCAGTTTCTGGAAGACACCTTCTTCAAGCAGTGGTACAGGAAGAAGTCTGCATCCTTCAAGAAAAACATGATTTTCATGCAGGACAATGCTCCATCACACGCGTCCAAGTACTCCACAGCGTGGCTGGCGAGAAAGGGTATAAAAGAAGGAAAACTAAG
>SSNR01000053.1:2065065-2100807 GCA_006937965.1 Callopanchax toddi | reverse complement strand
TGGCCTCCTTGTTCACCTGATCTGAACCCCATTGAGAACCTGTGGTCCATCATCAAATGTGAGATTTCCAAAGAGGGAAAACAGTACACCTCTCTGAACAGTGTCTGGGAGGCTGTGGTTGCTGCTGCACGCAATGTTGATGGTGAACAGATCAAAACACTGACAGAATCCATGGATGGCAGGCTTTTGAGTGTCCTTGCAAAGAAAGGTGGCTATATTGGTCACTGATTTGTTTTTGTTTTTGAATGTCAGAAATGTATATTTCTGAATGTGGAGATGTTACATTGGTTTCACTGGTAAAAATAAATAATTGAAATGGGTATATATTTGTTTTTGTTAAGTTGCCTAATAATTATGCACACCTGATATAGGGTGTTGATGTCATTAGACCACACCCCTTCTCATTACAGAGATGCACATCACCTGATATGCTTAATTGGTAGTAGGCTTTGAGCCTATACAGCTTGGAGTAAGACAACATGCATAAAGAGGATGATGTGGTCAAAATACTCATTTGCCTAATAATTCTGCACTCCCTGTATAATAATACAATGTAACCCCTTACCCCATTACAACATAGAATCATTAATAACCTATACCTCAGAAAACCAAAAGAAACCCATAATAACAAGTAAGTACTTGATGGCAACTCACTCACTTGTGACCCTCATGTCTGACTGATGAAGCCTCAGGTTTGTCATCAGGTCACCTTCATGACCAGCATTGACACAGCCATTATTGCAAAGTCATGTTACATCATTTGATTCATAACACCAGGAACAAATCAAGACCAGGGTTCTTTTCTGGAGCCATTCTTTACCCCCATCTGTTTTCACTACAAGAACCAGGGTCAAGACTGATAACAGGAAACCAGGGTAGAATTTACAGTACTTTTGAAACTACCTGTAAGCTTCGGGGTGTTTGGGGAGCTCAACATTTCTGATTGATGGACTTCTTTCATGTGGACATTTCTTATGATCATTGATGGTGCTGAGAATACTCGACCAGCTTAGTGTTTTACTTTCCTGAGGTAGATTTCTACCCTGGGGATCTGTATTGACCCTGCTTTCTATAGTGGAAACAGTTGGGGAATAAAGAAGACCCCCAGGAAACTAGCTTAAAGAAGGTTCTTGAAGTAGAAATATGTCTGGTTTAACAAAAAACAACCAAGGGTGCTTTCAGTTTTTTGTTACTAAAAGCAGTGTTCCAGCGGGCTGTCACTGTTAAAGGCTGATGAGAGACAGAACATACAGATGTACATTTGGAATCAGACCTAATTCAGTCTTAAGGCCCATTTATGCTTACCTTATGTGCATAAATAGGCTTGTATGTTTCAAACATAGTCAATGCCTCTGCCCACATACATACATTATATTCAGAGCAGAAGTGGTATGCATGCACACTAAACATGCATGCTAAACATCATGCATGCTAAGCAACATGTGTGCTAAACATCATGCATGCTAAACATTATGCATGCTATACCTTATGTGTGCTAAACACCATGCATGCTAAACATCATGTGTGCAAAGCATCTTGCACACTAAGCATCATGTGTGCTAAACATCATGCATGCTAAACATCATGTGTGCTAAACATCCAGTGTTCTAAACATCATGCACACTAAACATCATGCACACTAAACATCATGCATGGTAAACATCATGCATGGTAAACATCATGCACGCTAAATATCACACATGCTAAGCCTTATATGTGCGAAACATCATGCATGGTAAACATCATGCACACTAAACATCATGCACACTAAACATCATGCATGGTAAACATCATGCACGCTAAATATCACACATGCTAAGCCTTATATGTGCGAAACATCATGCATGCTAAACATCATGCATGCATACCAGTTCATTCTGCTACAATGGCCCTTTGTGCACCCACACACTGACAATCTGCAGCCTGAGATGAGCAGCTTGCTGTAAATTAAGTTTTAGTTTCACTCTCAGTCGCGAGATGCTCTGACAATCTGGCAGCGAGAGCTTAGCAGCACTGTGTGTACCCCATCACCCCTTGAGACAAACTCACAAGGATGACATGCGTATCAAACAATCACCACTCCCTTGAGTACCTCATTGAAGAAATTAGGTGTACCCTTGGATATGTTAAAGTTGTTAGGCAACACATCCACTAGAGGGCAGAGCAGATTTCAGACCAACAACAGACCTCCATTTCTTCTTTACTACATTTGAACTTGCATCCAATTCATGTCTAATCTTCTTCAAGGTGTCCTTTCAGTAAGGTAACATCATAGATGTGTTTATTTTATTCACACAACCTTACACCATGCCATGTTTGTCTTTTTTACCCTTTTCTTGGTTGTGCATGAGGTACACTGCTCAAAACTCCCCCCACCATTTCATCTGCTGCATTAAGATACTCAAACTTTCAGATAAGGAGCCAAAATATGCATGAAATTATTGTGTGTCCATAGGTCTTTGTGTTTACCAACGAACATAGATGGAGCCTTGATTTGTTTGTTATTTATCCTGATTTGCTTAACAACTAAAGCTATCATGCCTATTGCACTATTTTGCCAAAGGGTAGCACAGCTAAAGCCTGATTTATACTTCTCCGACAGCACGTTTGCGCTCAGACGCACACGTATTGACGGAGACGTTTTTGATTTTTACTTCTCCGTCAGTGTTGTGAAGCAATTCTCCACCAGGACAGCAGAGGGCGCATAACTTTTCTGCAGTAATGCCTCCGGTCGACCAAAGTTTGTTTATTTCAGCTCAGTAATGGCCGACAGAGAGCGAATTTTGATTGAGTTTGAAGAGATTGATCTCGAGGAACAAACATTGTTGTTAAAAAGAATTAAACAGAAGTGAGGAGACAGCGGCGTCTGTTGAATGTCCGTCCGTCCGTTCAGTGAGGACGAGGCAGACGACGAGCGAAAATGTAGCTCTTGTTTAACCCTTTAGGGACACTGATGGATGATATAAATGTTCGTACTTCTTCTGCCAGACGTTTCTCAAGCTGATCCATATCTGCTTCCACGAGATTCTACTATTACTACTCTGTTGATAGCAGCATGAAGCCGGAAATGATCACGGGGTGTTGAGCCGACCAATCACAGGCATGCGTTGTCCGTCGCTTTCGACGCATAGTTAGAATTTTGGGCATGTCTCCGTCAGCCTCTGCGAGCATGTCGTAGAGAGCTTGCGTCGACGCATAATGGCGTTGCGTGTCTCCGTAACGACGCAGACGGAGAAGTATAAATCAGGCTTAAGGTTCACAAACTGTTGTAAAACAATGTCCTATCTTTTGGTTTAAAGTTGTACAAAAATGTAATGATAGGCATTCGCCACACAAGTGTTTCTGGGCCTTTGACTTTATCTAAAAATCTAATTTGAACATCTGAATATATATTTATGTTTGAGAACCCCTTGTCTAGACTGAATGAAGGCTAAAACACACACCATGCCAAAGACATGTAGGTTTCTGCTGGAACGTTGTGCGTTTTATCACAGTGGTCTCTCACTTGTAGAGCGAGAAGTAGAGAAGTGAACATTTGATTATCCTGCAGTGACTTTTTAAAATTCCCATTGGTTGCTGTGTGGTTTGTATTTTCCTACTGACTGCTCCATCATCCATTCTTCACATGTATGTCTAATACAGACAAAATGACTCCCACTGGAGTCCATGTGGTATCTTTTGAAATAACCAGCATTTGTAGGAAGAGTGTTGGATGTCGGCTGAGGTTATAGCCTGACCACAGTGGTCTCCGACGTCTCGTTCTTCCTGTTTCTGCGCTTCCTAATTGGTCTTGCAATGCATATATCTACGACTGCATCTGAAAGCACCCAGACAAGTAAAGCCTCTGAGCTTTCTCCCTCTCTCCTCCTCTCTGTGTGTATATTCACTGTCTTCCCAACAAAACCTATGAATTTGTCCGCTTTGAGCAGGATAAAATGAAGCAGACAGAATTAGGTGAGGTGATAGGGACTCTCTGCCAAGACAGAAGGGGGGGGGGAAGTGTGCCTTATAAATGATCACAGCTCCCCTTGGTGGTCACTGGAAAGACTGCAAGTGTGCTTTTGGGAAGGGGTTAAGCTAATCCTGGTGGTGTGTGTTTGACTGGCAGGTAAGCACAGTTGTCTTGACCTTTTATCAGAATACACACACAGTCCCACCCATCAGTCTGCATGCTCACATCAGTTAGCATAAACAGCAAGGCATCCCTCCTCCGACTCTCCTCTTTCTGACACAATCTGCCATCGTGGGAATCTTCTTCATTGGGGTGACCGTACTCCACCGTGGGACGACAAACACACTGTCCAAAAACACTGCAGAAGGAGGAGAGCCAGAGGCAAACATGCTAATCCTCATGTCAGGTGTGTCAGGGGTGACCTGTCAGAGGAACATCTGCAAAAAGGAACCTGTTAGAGAAAGTACATCCACATGGCTCTGCTCATATCAAGCTGTTTTGTTACCATTCTAAACCTTTAATGTCCACACCCTGGAGATGCTAATGCATTTTTATTTAGAACAATAATGGACATATAGATTGTATGTTTAAAATAATAACAATCTGAACAATTATAATTAGAGATGTCCTAATCAAATACTTACATACAAAAATGAGTCATTTAGGAAATAAAATCTGATACCTAATCTTAGTCTGATAACAGAATTATTTAGCTCTTTTTTTCCCAACAGCACATTTGCAGACTACAGATCATAGAAAACTAAACTTATTAGAATTAAAGCATATGAGATGTTTGATCTACACAGATCACAGGGTTTGTCTCGTTATTCCTGAACAGCAGTTACACATGATCCATAAACACCAGCTGGACATATTTAAAATAGGTAAACCCAGTGTTTAATAACAGCAAAGTGTCAAACTGGGTTCATAAACCCAGTGTTTCTGACCTGTTGGTGATGTGACTGGTTATTAACCCTTGGTGATGCACGTGTTTATCTCGTTATCTTCCCTCTCAAAAATGTGGATTTAAAAAACTTTTAAAAGCTGTTTTGGAAAACTTTAGGTCCCCATCAGAATCATGTACAAGTGATCAAATAGAGTCATTTGCCCTGTAAAGGGTTATTAGGGACTAAAAAAGATGTTTGAGGGCAACATTTTGATTTGTTTATGAAACAAAAATCTTGGGTTTGATTATTGATCATAAACTTATTGAAAGCCTCATCTAGACTTTGTATATGTAATGGTTTTTGTGACCTACTAAAACTGAGTAAATCAGTGATTATTATGAATAGAAGTGACTGAGTGCATAATAGGACTTCTCTGGTATATCAGTTTGTTAACTATTCATTGTTGTTTTGCTTGTTTGTTTATATCTGTTTTTGATGTGGGATAAGCCTGAGTTCCTTTTCTGATTAGTGTTGCCTAGGTAACAAAAATGTGATACCTTTTTATTTTGTTTTCTTTATGATTTTTCTTTTTTCAAACATCATTTAGATTTTGTAATTAATCAAAACAAAGACGTATTCATTCATAAAAGGTGTCAGTCTAAGGGTTAGTGGAGCGACAGACAGGACTAGAACAGTTTCTAATCATTGGGTGAGAAAATACTTGTTTGTAGATAAGAACTGATCAAGTCAACAAGTGTGACACTTGTTGGGTTCAGATATCCGGTTTGTTTGCATTGCAAAGCTTTTGTAGAGCAAACACAATAAACTATTGGTATTTTGTGAAATAATTCAGCATCATTAGTATAACCACAGTTAAGGATTACATCAGTACTTTATATTTATAATGTTAATTTTCCTCTGTTTGGTCCACCAGATGGATTAAAACACTAATTTCTAGGTGTGTTGATGCCCTTTTTTGACTGACTGACTGTATTCAGCAGGATTCTGAGCCACAGGTAACACCAGCAGCAGCAGCCAGAGCAAACCTCACTCAGTCTTAGCATGGGGAGGAAATGTGCACTGCTTTGTTTTAACTTTTGTTTGGAGGAGAAGGAGGGAACTGTGTTGAGTAGAGAGTGGGAAATGAAGCGTTAGTGCCGCAGTGAGCCTGGGAGTGTCGGAGCGGTGGGAGAACTGGGCCAGAACGGGAAGAGAAACAGCAGTTTGTTCTGTTCTGCTCAGAACAGAGGCCAGGCTTTCTTTGAATTCCCAATGTGACTTTACAACCAGAAGACTCAAAAACTATTGTGTCACAGATCTGGGTCAGTAGCTTATTCAGAGTCTGGAGAGAGGCAGAAAGACCTTTGACCTCAATATCTTTTTTCTCTTCCTATCTTGAATCACCAATACCCTTTTGTCTCTTTTTATTCTCTCGCCAACACTGTGAGCTGCCCTCTTGTCTCTGCCCCCTCGCTTTCTAGTTCCCTCTCGTGCCCTTTTGTTTTTATATAACCGGACCCAAGCAGCTATGTGATTAATGAGAGGAAAAAACAAGTGTTTTCATATTCTTTTATAGTAGTGCTGAATGTACAGCCCTGATGGCCGAGTGCTGGCCCAGTGCTGGCCCACAGTTCAGGCTGCTCAGACAAGCTGAAGCTGTTTAAGGCTAGAAGACAGCAGAATTCACTCACAGAACTTTAATAGATGAAGGTCGCTTAAAAGAAATATATTTATTCAAATACAGTCAGAATATTTCTGTTTGATTGTTGAGGATCAAGCGTTGCCTTCTTTAACACACAATGATAAGTGGCAACACAAAAAACTACAAATGTCTTCTGTCTTTGACCAGTTTTACAAAACTGACGGAAAATTCTGAAGGCTACCTGTCATTTCGACAGACTGCAGTTCACACCCCTAACCACTTGGTGGCGAGTGAGCATATTCATTAGCTGTTGTCTCGTGATGCATCACCTCGTAGACTTCACTTGGAAAAACTGTTACAGCAGCTGAGTGTCCGAAGTTTCTTCAAAAAGTCAAATAATGATAAGAGAGGGACTGATGGATGATGAAGGACAAACTTCACATGAGACGTCGTCTGTCTGAGGCAAAAATCCAAAACCTCATTATGATATCCTGATTGCATACAATCAGGAGGGTACTTTATTCAAGCCCATGTGGACCAGGGTAGGACTTTTTTTGTTTATATATGTAACTACTGAGGACGAGACGTTTTTTTTACCTGTCAGTCAAAATGACAGAAAATGAAAAATTCTAGTGCAACACCCAGATGGAATAGTGCTCCCTTTGCTCAAAATGTTTGAATAATAGTTTGAATGCTGTATTCAGACACGGTTAATGGCCAGAGTTAGCACAGATGTCACTGTAGTGCACACAGTATGTCTTGGGGATAGGGTTTAGCTACTACTACAACAAATTTTGGCCCCATATCCACTAAATGGACTCAATTGTAGCAATGTTTGTGATTTGTAAGGTCAGTTGGATGTGGAGGCCATCTTGAATTGTGTTAACTCTAAGGTTTATCAGCTGTAGATGTAGATCCAAGGATTACAATCTGAGAGTTTCACTGAAATTCATTCAGTTTATAAAATACTTCAGAAACAAACACATTACTGCCCACCTTTCACTGGTTGGGCATAATAGTTATTTTTGTCTGTCATAGACTAAACACAACAGCCTTCATAGCTGCGTGTCCTTTCACTCCTCACATGTTCTGGTATTTGGAGACAGTTAACGGCTGGAGAAGGTTTTCATTAAAATTCAAATTTTCAGCAGCAGAACGTTTGATTTCAAAATGAAAGACTGACTTAACTCAGTCACTATGGTGTATTAAAAATTCATCAGAGAGATTCATTTTAGGATTTTCATGTTTTATACATCATATTTACAGGGACAGTGAAGACTGATTAACTTTTCAAAAGCACTGCTGGTTCTTCTAATTGGTATGTTTGAAACTCTAGTCCCAGGGCACATTTAATGACATCCATTATGAAACTAAATATGGGCATAAAGCAGAGTGTACTTGGTGGGAAACACTTCTAAACAAAACTTACACAAAAATACAGCAAACAGCTTTTAAAACCCAAATATTTGATTGCTAGTGATATGATCAGTCTTTGATAAGTGTTGGCAGACTCTTCCATGCACAAGGAGTTCAATAATCAAATAGCTTTCCTTCTAGTTGTTTTTATACAGTCCTGTCTTGTGACAGTCACTGTACCTAAATGACACAAAGGTTGCTGCCTCAGCTTTTATTATGACAGTTTGCACAAACCTTTGAATTTCCTGAAGAGTAATTTAATGATTTACAGCAGAGCCCTCTTTAACAAAAAACTTAATTAACTTTTCAATGCATTTATGAAGGTTTCAGAGTGCTCAGAAAAGTCCAGCTGCTTCATGCCCTGTCATCCAGAAGAACAACAATGAAGCCTCTTTTCTTTGGAAAAAACAAGCTGCATTGTGGCGCAGTTGTTTGCACTGTTGCCTTGCAACAAGAAGGTCACAGGTTCTAATCCCAGCTGTGGCATTTCTGCATGGACTTAGCATGTTCTCCCCATGCGTGCGTGGGTTTCGACCAGCAGCTCTGGTTTCCCTCACAGATCACAACATGCCTGATAGGTCACAAATGTAAGTCACTTTGGATAAAAGCGTGCTCGAAATCAGGGGGACCTAACCACCGGTCCCTGGTCTGGTGCTAGTCTGTGGGTCATTTGGTACTAGACTGACTGAATTAAAAAAATGTTACTGACTTATTGATCATGTCTGAACGATTCGGCCCCGGCACCAGCGTGTTACATCATGGTATCAAGCCGCAACCCATGATCAATCACTGACATGCTGCCGACTGAACTGAACTGCTCCGTAATCCTCACTGCCTGCTGCTTTGTGTGGTGTCTGTATTCATGCTTGGGCAGGTTTTTGTGTTGCGGTGGCTTTTTACAGACTTTTATGCCAGATAACATTTAGTATCGTATCCCTGACCAGTTTACAGAGTTTGGAAGCGAGATGGAGATGTTTGTCAGGTTAGTGAGTAGAAAATGCCTCAGAAATCCCGGGAATTGGATGCTGATCCATCTGTAGTTACTCCTTGTGGTAGCGGCGGCTCCAGGGAGTGGGTACAATTAAAACATGAAAGATCCACATGAAGATCCACTAATGGGCTTGTGGTCTGGGAGCGGTGGGGTGGACAGTCCGTCACAAGTACGTGACATGTCCCGCACTCACAGCAGCGACTTGGACTCACAACACTTGGTCCTCGGTCCAAGGGAAGGAGGAATGTCCACCGGTAGTGTCAGGGGCGGGGGTGGGGGGTTCAATGTTCATACATCTGCATCTGTGCTCATAGGGGGGCTCACAGAAAATGACTGAGGAAAACAGATTTTGGAAATCGTATTGGTTTTTAGAAATTTAGAAAATGTATTAAATGTTTTCAAAAGGCCAAAGTCAGTCCTCCATGGCCAGTACCCAGCATGTTTGAGTTCCTTTTTTTCTCCAACACACCTGAAGTCATTGGTTGAATCACCAGTTCTGCATGTCATCAAGCTCTGCTAAAGGCCTTTAATCAACCACTGATTGAAATCAGGTGTGTTGAAGCAAAGAAACATCTAAAACATGCTGGATACTGACCCTCCAGGATCAGGATTGGACACCACTGGGCTGAGTTATAACTAAGTGAAAAATTCTGATTTACCACTCACATGACTGATCATGTGTCATAAAACCATATGTTTTATAAAAGAGCCCCAATTAAAAACTTCATCCTTCCCACTTCAATCAACTGCCCGAATACGCCCTTCTCCCTCTTCCTTGTTCCTTCTCTTCTCTCCAACTCCTGAGTGTTTTTCCACCCGTTTTCTGCGAGGCATGATCAGCTGAAATTACCTTCCCCCTCATCCCCCCCTCCCTTGTCTGTCCATCCAACCCACCGCCTCACCCCTCTCTCGCTCAACCGTCCTCCAAGAGCAGCCAGAATTCCTAAGAGAGAGGCAATCAATTCCTCTCCCGCACATCTTCCCCCTCTCGCTCCCTCTCATTTTCACTTTATCTCTCGCTTCCATTCTCGCTAGCAATTTGTCACTTAGCAACGGAGTGTGCTGTGCCATTGGGTAGTGAATCATCCCTGGCTGAGCTCCCGTATTAACCCATTCCAACCAAGTGAACGCTCCAGTTAAACACTCTGATATTATTGATAAAGGGGGGTCAGGATCAAACAGGGAATCAGTGTTTGGAAAACTTGAGACAAGTGCAACAAGTTAGAGGAAGCAAATGATCCTAATGAGTAATGATTAGAAATTGAATGACAGCAAGCAGAAAGGTCCCATGGGTTAGGTCTGATCAGCATGTTCACATCTCAAAAAAGGTCAGACTTTATTTTAGCATCAAATCCGATTGAAGAGTTTTATTTGGAGCGATCTGCCTTGCCAGAAACATACAGCACTCTCTTCTGATGTTATGGAATTGTTATTCAAGACGAGCACGGGTAGCGGATTTGTTTGATGAACATAATGGTGCACTAACACCCCTGTAATCCTTTCTCAATTTACTGCCAATGACATTTTAAGTATTCCTAATGTGCTTCAGCCATGCTGTGAGGAAGTGGGAGTGCAGTCATCATATGTCTGTGGGAGGATGTGCATTTAGGATTTCATTTGTCTGTTTTCCTCATTGATCACCGGTTGACACCTCAAACCAAACTGCCAACACTTCACGTTAAAACACCAGACTTTCATACCCATCGTGTATGTAGGCTATATTAGAAGGGAAAATCAGATCGTTTGCATCATTTTTTTTATTACATTAGTATACCCCACCAGGCTAATTTGCCAGTACCTGCTTCAGCACTTTGATGTTTATTCATCCCTCTGCCTCACAAACCTATTATCAGGTAACAAATCTCTGCGCTATTAGCAAACAGGTGGAAATGGATGATAAAATGTTAGTAGGACAGATACAAGCAAGAGATTATAGAAACGGCATGAGAAAAGTGACCAGAATGAGAAAGTGAAACAAATAAGGAGAGGTTTTGTAAAAGCTGTGAGTCCAACTGACCATAGGATTAGGATTAATTAAATGAAATTCTGTCTGAACCAGTCTGAAAAATAAACAGTGACTTCACATTGGTAAAACTCAAAAACACAAACCCAGTTATCCAGATGTTTGAGGTGGATTTCACTAACAGCAGGAGATCTAGACCTCAATTCATCAAAAGCTGAAGTCAAAAGGTTATGATTGATGTCATAATTGTTCAAAATTGAAAGCAAACATTAAACATCAATCAGTTTTATTGTTATTCTTGCATGTGTAATCATAGTATTTCATTCATTACTTCATTAGCAATAAATAACATGAACAATTTAACGAGATCACTGTGTTCAGGTGTGTTTCACTGACATGTAATTCTGAAGTGGAGCAAAGTGATGTTCCAAAACAGTTAATGATGTAAGAAACGCATAATCCAACAGTCATGTGACACATCCATGATGACACAGACCTCAGAAAATGCTTCAAATCAAAATGTCCACATGCGTTTAGTTAGTTACCAAAACCCTGTTGATTTTGTCACCACTGGCAGAAGGTTCCAGAAAATAAAAATAAAAAACTATAAAACCAAACATTATGACATCAGTGTTTCTAAATAATGAGTAGAACACTCCAATACACTACCAGTCTTTAGGAAAATGTTAATGATGATACAGGGAATTGATTTATAGTTAAAAGGATATTTTGTCATTTTGAAGTGGCATTTTATCAGCAGTATTTACCATAAGGACCTAGCTGTGGGCAGAAAGGCTCTTCTGTAGCGGTCTGTGTTGCAGTGGATCTGAAGAAGCATGGATTGTAGATTTGGCATAGATGGAGATGATGTGTCCCCACCAATACCCAGCATTCACTGAATTGTCCCCACCAACAACTCAATCCAAGGGTGCAAAAATGGCGCTGCATCCCCACCAATAATACGTGCAGCCCAGTGGACAAAGGTGATGGGCTGCAGTGTGTGGATGGATTTATGTCCAGGGGAAGGAGGTGTACATGTCTGAATAGATGGACACGAGTTCCTCACTGTCCACACCGAGCCACTTACACTGATGGCGCCTGCTCTGGGTCTGGATGTGGACCAGGCTGTACTGGTCATCAGGCATTTTCCCAGTGATGGTAACTTTGGGCCGTTTCAGCCATCCAGCGTTACAGGACAGCGTCCTATATCCAGCGTTACAGGACGGATCGCTTTAATTCCCCTCCCCCGTCCAGTCTCGTCCTGGTCCCCACCAAAGTCAAGAGCAAATGTACACCATTGTGAAGATGCCTTTGACTGAAGACACTCTGTTGTATAGAGAGGTAGAAATTCAATATCTGGGCTGCAGAATTATATTTGACATCAGGATGTCCTGGATTACACCATCTGTTGTTGACACCGCTAATCAACCTCCTTTGCTTTTTCTTCTCCTCTTCAATTATCTAGTTTGTATCACCTAACAGCCAGACAGAGAGACATAAGAGTCTGCTATATGATCTTTAAGCCAAGTCTCAGTGAAACACATGATATTCTGCCTGGATCCAGTGCTCCAAACTTGTCCATCTTACTCACCAGCTGATGTTTTCCACTCATGTCAAATCAGTATGAAAGGGTTCTGCACTGCTGCAGGTCAGTGACAAATCAGCAGCTAATCTTTGGGTATTTAAAACAACCCTCTTACCAATGCATTAGAACACTATATTACCATTTGTAAACCTATACAATTCTGCTGGTGTCATTGTAAAAGAGCATAGTGATTCGGACATTGTTTGGTTGAAACAAACTGAACAAATGGTCTTATGCAAAATTGTAGAGGTGATATTGTATCCCGTCATATCAGTATAGACTTTTAAAGCAAGATTTGTTTTAATGATTTGCTAATTTGTCATCATTCGGTAGCAGTGTCTCTCCTGTTCTGACTGGAGATGAGTATTGCTCTGGTCAGAGAACTACTTCCTGTTTCTTGAGACCTTGAGTGATGTCCCTGCTGGGTGTGGGCCTTAATGTACACTTTAAAATAACCCAAATATCCCTCTAAATGCTAAATAGAAAAGTTTCTGTTGAGTCTCGACTCACTCAGTGACTCCTCAGTCTAGTTTAAAGTCTCTTCTCTTTGTGGCAAAGGCATCCATATTGGATTGTTAAACCAGTATTTGTGCAGGATGTTAGTTTTACGCCCGTTTTAGTGGATAAACAGCAGATCCTACTTCCCCCCTCCTGTTTAGCTGTTTTCTCGAGTCTTCCCTTGGATCTTTGCCTCTGTCATTTTGGTTCCCCCCAGTCTCCCTGTAACATCCTCTCATACAAAGTGTTTTCACAGGATCATACAAAATCTGAACAGCAACGAACAGCTGCAGCCACTCACTCCTAAACATGCATATTCATGTTCAGCTGCCGTGTGCTCACAAACTCCACCAAATCTAGTTTCAGAGTTAAGAGTTAGATATAAATATTGGTTATAAAGTTTATCTGTATTTATCCCAAGTTGTTAAAAATTCTGAAATGACAATGGTTACTTTAGCTGAACGAGCCATCTGTGCAGGAAAGATTTATACTACTTTTTTTACAGCACAGCAGTGAACTAAGGAGAAAACAAAACATCCTCAAAATAAAAATAATTTACAATAAAATGATAATACTTCCTAAAAAGGTTTTTAAATTGACAACATATCTTTAAATAAAGCATTTTTATTATTGTTAAGAGTTGCAACCATGAAGTTATGTTAATTTGAGTCTCGATTTGCTCTTGGAGATGCAAATTAAATCCTAAGAACTGAAAAAGGTCACATATAAGATAAAAATAGTCAAAACAACCAACTACGCTGTTGCAGCTGTACGGTTCTACTGCAAAATTCATGCACGCTCTCCTATAGAGCAGCACACACCCTTCTGCTGTTTGTTTGCTGACTTCTTTGCACTGTAATTGCATTTATATTCGCACCTGAAGCCTGTCTGCCTATTCCCATTTCGTGGAGCCAGACACAGAGAGAGGCGGACTAGACTGAGTGCTGGATGATTGGAACCAACACAGAACCAATTGCAGCTAAAAGTGCGGCTCTGTCTCAAAATGCTGCGTCACATCGTCAAATCGGTTCACTCCTTCTATGGTTGCTTGTTAAAATCAATGACATCAATATTTCTAGTCGATAATTTTATCTTTTAATTTTTACTCTGGTTCTGTTTGTCTGCTATCCAGCAGGCTTTAGATGTTTCTCAGCTCCTGATTTCAATCAGTGGATGATTAACAGGCGAGCTGAACATCATTCAAAAAAAGTTTTAAGTTTCAGGATTACTAATAAAACTTGCAGGACAGTGACCATCAAGGATTGGAGTTTGACATCCCTTCAGCCGATTCCGACCCTCACACCACTAGATAGCGCTAAACGCATTGCAATTGGAGGAGCTGTTACCGACATTTGGTGCAAATCATATCCCTAGCACCTTAAAAAATGTATATTTGTTTGAAAATTGGTGACAAGTTCAATACTTTTTTATAGTCAGTGTATACATACACTCAAAACAACTGTTTAATTTCCTCATCTCATAAAAGTAAATATTGCATTCACAGCTTTGCAGATGATATTCAGATTTATTTTCCCACAAAAGGAAAAACCAACTCACTGCAACCTCTACTGGGCTGTCTCTAAATGACATCAAGACCTGGATGAGCTCAATTATCTTCCATCTAAATGAAAAAATCTGAATTATCTCATGGTCCTCTAGCTCTATTCAGTTGAAACTCTGTTAAAACCTTGGAGTCATTTTTGATTACTCCCTAAAATTAGACAAATAAATCAGTTCAGTTCTCCAAGTGAGTTTCTTTCAGCTAAGATGCTTAAAGCCGGTTGACAAAGAAGCATTTTTAAGCTAATTTTTGACCCGATTCTCTTTTCAGACAATCTTAAGGAAGGGGCCCGATTATCTTAATGGCTCTAAAGATAATCTTATCAGATATTCCTGTTGTGTGTGGTGGGTTAAGAATTCTCTGGTTTGCTCAAAAGGATGTTGGGATGACTCCAATTACAAATCAGGGAATTCCAACATGTTGGACAGTCTTTACCAGACATTGTAGTGATGTCCACCCAAGGAGCAGTCTGTGGAATGTGATGTGTAGCCAATCAGAGACACAAGCCCACATCAAACAGCTGTTTGTATTCTTTATTATATCTGGGAACAAAAAGTGCATTGTCTATAATAAAAACATAAGCTGTCATGTTTGATCTGGAGAAGTTCTCACATCTGACAGAATGTTCGTGGGTGAAATCAGTTTGTGTGTGGTTTGTTGTTTTTGCCATGTGACTGCACACCACACATGAGCAGAATGGTCAACGTCCATGATTTTTTATCACCACGTGTGTGGTCTTTTATAATTTGAAATCGGCCGACAATTTGAAAATCCTCCCATGTGAACCAGCCTTTAGCTAAAGTAAAAACCTACTTCTTTCCCAATGACTTTGAAAAACCCATCCACACTTTTATTAAAACATCTAAATTATTGCAACTACTTATATAAAGGTTTCGATCAGTCTTCATCCATCGTCTACTGGACGCTGCAGCTCATCTCCTAACAGGAACCAGAAAAGGCAGCACATAACACCAGAGCTGTGTCTCTTTCTTTCTTTCTTTCTTTATTAAGATCCCCATTAGCTGCTGTAAAACAGCTGCTATTCTTCCTGGGGTCTCATCTTTGACATTCATTACATTTATTATACATACACATACTATACACATAAATCATTCACGCACACACACACACACACACTCAACACCCCACATAAAATTCAGAACAAATTCAACATTCAAAAGCCTAAACATGATACCTAATACATATCTTAAATCTCTAAAAAAATATATATATCTAAGTACCTAAATACAGCTCACCTCAAAACACATTTATACATTAAATGTAAAATAACTATATATTTCCATACGCATACATAAATGCATCACATGTAACTATAAATAATTTAGTCTTTGAGTAAATAAAAATATTTTAAGCTTTTTCTGAAACCTTTTCTTATTGTTTTCCATTAACAAAAATCCTGGTAGTGCATTCCACACCAACATTGCACGATAAAACACTGTTTTCTGCATTTGATTGGTTCTGCACACCGGTAACACACATCGTCCCTGACTTCTTTGTCTTGTGGAATAATCATGTTGATCAACAAAAAAACATAAGTTACTATAAATTACTTCTGGGGATTTTGCCATAATTATATTTCTAATGAATGTTGTTAATGAATATTCCAGTCTCTCTCTTACTCTCAGCCAGGCCAACATGTGATGCATAGTATTTACACTGGTTCTATATGGACAGCCCAAAACAATGCGAGCTGCCTTGTTTTGGGCAATCTGTAACCTATAAAGATTATTTTCATTTGTGTTTGACCAAACAACTGAAGCATAATCAAGATGAGAAAGTACTAATGACTGCACTAATTGCATTATTAATCTACATGGAATGAATTTCCTACAAAATCTAACAATAGCCATACTTCTTCCCATTTTTTTCAACACACAATTAATATGACTATTCCAAGATAATTTGTTATCTACAACAACACCTAAAACCTTAGTTACTTCAACCTGTTCAATTAAAGTCCCTCCCAGGGTCAAACATAAAATTGGGTTCATATTTAAACAATGTCTGGACCCTACCACCATGCATTTAGTTTTACTTGCGTTAATCACCAATTTATTTGCTAAAATCCACTTTGCAATGGATTCTAATTCCTTATTTAAAATACTGTTAAGTTGGTTTGCTGTTTGAGCAGATGCATATAACGTTATGTCATCTGCATAAATTGCCATGGTGGCATGGTCCAACACCAGAGGCAAATCATTCATAAAAATAGAAAATAACAAATGTCCCAAACAACTACCCTGGGGCACTCCACAACACATCGTTTCAGCCTCAGAAGAGCTTCCATTAAAATAAACAGTATACTCTCGATTACATAGATAGCTGTCAATCAATTTTACAGAGGACGATTCAAATCCATAACAACATAACTTTTTTAAAAGAATATTATGATCTAAAACATCAAATGCTGCGCTTAAGTCAAGCAGCACATTACCAACCAGGTTTTTGTTGTCAATTTCTTGTAACCAATAATCTGTGATCTGAGTTAATGCTGTAGTAGTGGAGTGTCCCTTTTTATAAGCATGTTGGTATATTGTATTTAACCCATTTATCAAAAAATAATTCTGTATTTGTTCATAAACTACCTTTTCCATGATTTTACTCAGAGCAGGTAGTAAGCTAATAGGTCTACTATTTTGACATGAAAATATTTCTTTATTGTTCTTAATTAATGGAATGATTTTTGCTATTTTCCATTCTGATGGGAATATACCTTGCTCTAAACTTATATTTATTATGTGAGAAACTGGAGAGGCAATAAAATCTGTGACCAACTTCAATAATTTTGCATCTATATTATCAGCACCTGATGGTTTATCTTTACATGTTTGCAAAATCTTTTTAACAATTTGATCAGTGATTTTGTTAAACTTAAATGAACATCCTTTGCTGCCCATTATCTTATTTCTTATTATACATGAACTAACATCTTTTTGTTGGCTCATAGAAGATCTTAAATTTTGAATTTTCTCTTTATAGAATTTACTTAAATAATTTGTTATACATTTTGGTTTTGTAATAAAAACCTCATCTACCTCCAAAAAAGATGGACCCGTTTTTGTTTTCCTTCCTAACAACTCATTCAATGTTCCCCATATTTTAGCATTATCCATTTTGGCCTCTTCAATTTTATTTTGATAATAAATTCTCTTTTTATTTTTATTTAGTTTTGTAACATAATTTCTTAATTTGCGATATTTATTCCATAGTGCTACGTCATCAGATTTCATTGCTTCTACCTTAATTTGATTTCTTTGCTTCATATGTTCTTTAAGCTCTTGGTCTAACCAAGGGGTCAAGGTACTTCTTACAGCTTGTTTTCTAATAGGAGCATGCTTATTTAAAATCTGTAATATTAACTGATTAAAAACAGCTACTGCTCTATTTGGATCCTGCTCCTGATTTACTCTTGTACAGTCAACATTTTTAATTTCATCCAGAAATTCATTTTCATTAAAATTTTTTAAAAGTCCTTTTAACAATAAATTTCTGACCCGATTTAGGTACTTTTGTAATCCTAACTGCAATTAAATTATGATCACTGCAGCCTACTGGAATAGAAACTGCATTAGAACACATCTGACTCACATTTGTAAATAGTAAGTCTCTCCCTGTCCAATACAGGATCCACTTCAAGCTCTGGTTGCTATGGTTCAAGACTCTCCATGGGATGACCCTTTCCTGTCTCCAGGACCTTCTACTGATCCACACTTTATCCAGAACCCTAAGGTCAAATAACTAGATGCTCCTCACTGTTCCCAGATCAGATTGTTGATCAGAGGTGACCACTGCCCCTAACCTCTCTTTAGATTAGATTAGATAAGAACTTTGGTCATTTTAAAAAAATTCAAGAAGAGCCTTTTCTACTCAGTGGGTTTTAAATCTGATTGACCATCTCCTGTATCTTATTATGCTTCCATGTATTATATGAATTATAGTGTATGAATAGCTGCTGTAATGTACTATGGTGCAGCCATATCTGTTTAAAGAGTACTTAATTCAAATAAATTACATTAACATTTAGTAAAAATGCAGTGATTCTGCTGATACTGATAACTGATTTCTGTTCAGTTATGACCTGATGATACAGATTTAATATGAATGTAATTAATCTAAAAGAAATATTAATATAATGTATTTTAAAATTAAAATTAGGATTGACTTGAAAATTGTGATTCTGGAAATAAAAATATTTCCCATAGAAATCTGTTTGCATTCACTTAACACAAAAAAAAAAATCTGATTTTTGAGTTTCAGTTCAGCTCACTGATTTAAATCATCAGTGGATCTGAAATCATGGTGGACTCTGTTACTGTATGTCTTCTTGTACACTTTGGGTTGGATTATAATTTATAAAAAGACCAGATCACAGTTATTTTGCTCTGATACATGAAACCTTACAGCTGAAGGACGGTGGACTTTATTTTAACCATAGATGATCTCATGCTCACATTCGTACTTTTACACAAATACAGCAGTTTTCTGTCTCACTTATCACACATTCAGACAGATAAGATTTCCATGTGATAAATAATGTTTCCCCCTTTCATCCAATGGTACAATACAGCAATATTACATTCATTTCTTATATTTTAAAGGCTCATGTTGGAAATTTGCAAGAGAATGGTCATCAGTCTTGGAACTTTCTCTGTTACAATGATAAATCTATCTAGCCTGGGAATCCTGGCTCCACTGCACTCTTCATTGATCATTTTCACAGCTCTGTCATTAAATATTTATTCAGCTTATTCACTGGTGGCCACAGTTCAGTAAAGGCCAACGAGATGAGTGCGAAGAAAAATCAGCAACTCAACAAGACATCATTTTACATCTTATCTAAGTTGGGCTGGCATGCTGCAGGCCTTCTGTACGTGTTGATGGAGATATAGTAACGGTTTGCACACCTGCAGAGAGAGCTGCAGTGTGCACGGTGTTATAATTAGCTCCTTTCCACTTTTTTTTTTCCTGATGCATCTTCCATGACTTGCATGTGAAGATTCCTCATCCCAGGGGGTCATTTGAGACAGAGGCAACACAAAGTTGTTTTTCTGGGCTTGTGGCTGTTTACAAGATGAGGAGTAGCATCGGCATAGTCAGTTTTCCCACATGGGTCAATTACAGGAAGGGTCACAGCAGGGGGCTCTGAACATGTAGGCTTTAAGGGAAAGATGAGTGAGGATGGATGGAAAACAGAATTTAAACAGTCAGAATTACTCAGCTCATGATGGGCTGCTTGAGACTCCCGTGTTCCGACTTTCCTCTTGCTTTTCCAAGACATTCAATCCACACACTAAACCTTTTGTTTTTACTTCCTCTAGACTAGAGCCACTTGATTATTTAAAAAAATGCTCATGACTATTATTTGGTCAATAATTATTTAACTTAATTACTTTTATGTTGGTAAACACCATCTAAAGTTACATCAGCAGGTGACCCAGTCGAGCTGTTTACTGGTGATTAAAACTTATGAGGATAAATGATGAAAACAATAACTTTTATCATAACAAAATCAAAATAGACCACCATGAAAATAGTGTCTTATTTACACTAAAATATATTAAAGCACAAATGTATGAGTTTAAAACATGTGCAGACAAACAGATTGAATAGTTTCCTACTTGAGCGATTTGTCACATAAATAAACCGTGGACAGACAGAGCTGCTATAAAAGAAGAGAACAGCTGCTTTGGAAGTTCAGTTTGGAACTTCAGTGCACAACAATGTGAAGGTTTCTTTTCTGTCTGGATTTTTACCAATAGAACTATGATAAAAGATTGATGGGTGCATTCCCACAGAGGGTGTAGGAATAAAAATTTAAAATAATGGAGCCATATTTTTTTAAGGCAGCTGGCGATGCACCAAAACTCTGGCTGGTGATCAGAACCTGGCTATATTCAGCATGGTATCCAGGACTCAAATATATGGTTTTGTGTGTGTTTTTTTAATAGTTTTATTAACTTTACTAATTATTATTATTTTCTCATGCAAAAAAAGTTCATGAGGAATTTATTTTATTTTGAAGTTTTGGTCAGTAGCAGTTTTATAGCACAAGAAGCATGCACAGCATGCACAAGGACGCATATCTAATTTCTCAAATCAGAATGTCTGCTGTGATACATTATTTAGAAATCCCACATTTTTCCTGTTCCATGAACACACCATCAACAAGCACCAACAACAAATTGTATGTGTGCAAGTTTTCAGTTCAAGAATCATAATTTTCAAGTTAATCATCAGAATGAATGTCCTCTGTAGTCAAATTACAATCATACTAAATCTGAATCCGCAGATCAGAGCTGTGATAATCTGTGTTTTGCCCTCAGTCTTTTGTCTTTACTTGCTCAGACTTTTAAAATCACCACCATTAGAATCTTTAAGCCATCTGGACTGCAAGTGACTAGTTATTTAGAAGGCAGGAGAAAATAAGAGCATATTTGCAAAGCAGAATGTGACAAAACTACTTAAACGGAGCAGCTGTGGATCAGTGGATAAGTACGGTCATCCACCATCAGGTCAGCGGCTCAATCCCATGTCCCAGCAAGATACTGAACCCATTTCAAAATCGCTGCCCACTGCTTGTCAAAAAAAGTGGATGGGTTAAATGCAGAGCAACAATTTCTCTAAAGGGATGAATAAATTATAAATTACTACAATAGTTTTTGTCAATTACATTGATTTTATAACAAAGTGGAAACACAATCAAAATGTGATAAAGTGTACACCCTCAGGTCCCTCGGTTATCACCAGTCTTAGTTCCTTTACCTAACCCTTACAGCTGTGTAATCTTCAAATCCCCTTGCCAAGCTTTAATCCTTTAAACACGTGGTTTCACTATTTTTGGTCTTTTAAAAACTGTACCTGCACACACCACTACCACACACCTTCCTCCCTTAGACAAACTGGCACCACTGAGTTACTTTCTGAGAAGTACAAATGGGATTTGCACATGGTTTCCTCTTGTTGAAGATGTCACTTTATCCTGGATTCAACCTGCAGTTGCTCTGAGCACACTCCTTACTTTGCTACAAAACTGAGAAACCATTACAGAAACTCTTTAAACCAACTAGTTACCATCCTGTCTGCCGTTTCAGAGCAAAAGTAAAGCAGAAGTTTAATTTTCTGCTCGATTGAGCTTGACACAGAAGCACTTTTCATCAGTACTTATGCTTTTTGGGCTTGCAGTAAAGAAAAAAAATCTACACCGGCTCCACTTCTTGATCTTCTGCACATCTACTCTCATACATCACTGTTAGTGTCTGGCAGTGTATTCATTTTGTTTTTCCATGACTCCAGTTAAAACCCCACGCTAGGTTTTCTTTCAACTGAATAGTTGACTTATAATGTTCCAGAGCTCCATTTGGCTTCTTGAAACACTTTGATAAACAATTCTAATAAAGTCTGTTCTACATAAGAACAATTTTCCATTTACAGATATACAAACTACTATACTTATAACTTCATATGCATTGCATTTAGTTTAACATCTTTGATCCACTTTAGCATCTTCCTCATGAATAACTGGGTGATCCTAATAAAGTTTTTACAAAATAACATTGAATATACCTTTACGGTTTACTTGTGTTTTTTCCTATTTAAGCAGCTAAACAACCTCAAGAAAGAGCTAATTAATATTAGCAAACACAAAAATTGCTAAAAATAAAAATTTTGAATTTTGAATTTAACTCTAAAACTGTTGGAGTCATTACAATCAAAGATGGGCTCTACTCTACAATTGTAGAAAGTACAGCTAATCAATATTAACAAACACAACAACTGCTTAGAGACCCATCAAGTTTATTATTTTATCATATAGATATTGAGCTGATGTTTGGTGTAGTAGCTGTGTGAGCTACATATTGTAACAGATCCTTGTGTAAAACTTTTAACTTTTGGAGTCCATTCTGTCTGGCAGAAAGCAAAATGTCTAATTAGCCAATGGATGGTTCTCAATGTCTCAATATTCAAAGTGTCCACTTGTTCTCTCTAGAGGGCACTAAATAGTGAGTCAGCCTTTTTGTAGTGATGTTTCAATGATAATTTCTTTTCATCAAGTCAAATAAAAAATACCAGCATTAGTGTTATAGAGACTAATGATAGTAATAATTATGAGACACTGAACTGACACCTGGGTGAATAATCATGACACACGGTGCATTCAAGTGCTGTTCGAAATGAAAACCACAGGGCTGTTCTCTGTAACCTGTATAGGGTATAATATTGCTTAGAATCTGAGTATGCTAGTTTTAAAGGTCCCATGACATCGGTTTCCATGTTTTCTGACTTATCTATCATGTTGCAATGTTGAGTTCTCACCTTAAACCTGCCAGAAAGAGCAAAAAACGGCGTCCATCTGTCTCCTAGTACAGCCAGTGAGAAGCTCTTCAAGATTTCAGATCCAGGTTTCAAACCGTTTTTTCACTCCAGCCCGCTATGAGGTCATAGTGATCCGGACTTGCTTATATGGTAAATTCTCCTCCCACATGCACGTTCACGACAACTGGAGCGAGGCAGTGCCGCCGCCATTGCCCATAGACCGTGTAGTGTTTAGTTTCAGTTTCGTTTCTCTTTCACGTGACAACACTGCCCCCTGCTGCAGCAGAAGTGCCAGGCTGCCAAATAAGGAGAAACCCAGCAGAACCGGAAGGCGGCGCTTTCTTCTGATCTCTGAGTTGCTCGTTAGGAAATAATTACAGCGTATTTTGAGTTATAATGGTGCAACGCTAATCTAGAGGCATCAAAGATTACACCTGTTTATTATAAAGTGATTTAAATATGGAGTCACAGGCTCTTTAATGATTGTATAATATGTTTTTATGCTGCCTGTGTTTTCAGTCTCTCTTATTTTCTGTGTTTTTAATATTTCTTAGCCTTGTGTGACTTTGTAAGCTGCCCGTCACTTTGCTGCTGGTGCACCTGGTATTCCCCACTGAGGGACGATGAAAGGTATTTCTGTTCTATATAGTGAACACCATGTAGTGATTGATTAAATGAATGAGTGGATATTTCCAACACAGCCTTAGACAGACTTCATTTAATTTACATCTACAAGTCACTCAGTGAGATGTTCTGATATTGAGCTACAATGTCATGTGGTAGCTGAATTATGCCTATGGTACACTCGAGATCACTGATCACACAACGTTGTGAAAGTGTGTGAGAATGTTCATTTTAGGGACTGACTGAAATGGCTATAAATCAGATGATCTAAGTTTAAACTATCAGCTTATTTTGTTACATATTTGTATAATTTTGTTTTATCAGCAGCAATTATATCCTCAAACCCCTCACTACACACTTAATATACTTTTCTAAGACAGACATTGACATTTCCACACCTTTTTCTCTTGTCAGAACAGCAGAACAAATCATTTAATTGATGTATTCATCGCCTCTGATGGACACCGTGAGTAAAAAGCCTGCAGCTGCTGCGGTGCAGCACCGATCACCTGCTGAGCTGCTTTCTTACCTTCCTCTCATGAATTAAGGGAGCATAACGGTGTGACTCGGTCTGCGGTTCAGCAGAGAGGCACCGCGGTTTTTGGGTAGTACAGTGCATGTTCTCCAGAGAGGAGTCAGGACACACTGCACTGGGTGACACTCGGGCAACTACCCTCATGAAATCGACCAACAAGCAGAACACAATATGCTGTTAAAAGAAAAAGCATGCGAAATTGCACAAAAAAATCTGTAAAAATCTGTAAATCTGTCCATGAAAGGTGAACAGTGTTATAGCGAGGGACCACTGTAATCCTCTAAAAGGCGCAATGTGCAGTTTTGGCTTGTTTTCAGCACCCCCTAGTGTCCATTTTAAATCACTGTTGTAAAATCTAACTATGGCCCCTCCCCCTGCTCTGCGCCTGCGTTTTTAATCATCAAATAAAGGTTTTCTTTGTTTCTCTGGAGGCTCCACCATGATGAACACAGAACAATAGATCTCTTACTGTAGCTCATGTCTATGATGTCTGTGTCTTCAGCTCGTCTGTCCTGAGCAGGTTCTGAGATGGAAACATGGATTGCTGTAAAGTGTTATTGCTTCTTGCAAGATATGTGACTTTGTGAGACTTCAGAGCAGTGGACTGGAGACTGAAGTTGCAACTGTAGTATCCTAGACACAAGCAGCAGATGGGGCCGAGTGACTTTTCATTAACCCTGTATAGAGTCATACTAGCAAATGATTTTAAAAAAAGAAAAAGTTACATAGTGTGCCCTTAAAGAGGTGGAGCTCTGGGAAAAGAGTTTATCAATTGATGTCATAGAGTTAACTCATACTCAATATTCTCTTTATTTCTGTCTTCATCTTTTTTTCTGTATATTTTAACATTCCCTCAAACATTATGTCATAGAATTAATACTAAATTCAGAACCCACAAGTACCTGCGAGGGGTTTCAGATTCACAGAATTTAAAATGTTGCTTTTAATAATGTTTAATTCCTTTTGCCTGTGGGATCACAGAGCATCGTTGGAAGCACTTTGAAAACCCAGCTACTAATATTACCTTTTCTTATGAATACATTTGTGAGAGTTAATACTGCTTTTTCAGGCCTCCAGATTTCAGAATTTCTTATACAACCATTCTTTGATGTATAAGCTGGTATAAGAATTTTTCAAGCCCAGAGACAGGGAAACACAGAGCAGTACTTTTATGCAAATTCACACCCACCACCAAATCCCTTTTTTCTCTTAATTAATGGATTAAGAGGCATCATTAGACAAAGTGGGTGACCGGTGACAGCACTTTACCGTGACATGTGATCACAGAGTGGGTGTGCACGAAGTTTAACTTTCGCCATTTGGCCCTCAGGGGAGGACTTTGTTTGTGGTCACCACTTAGATCTATCTCCCACACAGATGGCACAAACACATTCATCCCACACATGCTTACATTACTGCACCTACTTTTCTCAAATGGGGACTGACCTCTGATTGAAAAAACAAAGCCTCAACAGGCTGCTTGCTTTGAATCAAAGTGTGACTTTGTTACCAACAATGTTCTTTTTTTTTAAATGCCCACCTTTACAAGTAGATTTTAGTCTTTACAAGTATTTTAGTCTTAATATTTGCAAACAATCCCAACTACATTTTGCCTAGTTGTCATATTTGTAGCTCCATAGTCATGATCTGTGGTTCTTCATGATTCTGCTGATGCACATAACCAGGGTACGATTTGACGGAGGGGATGTGGGGGGTTCACCCCCTTCTGCTTTTGATGTCCCCACTCTGGTCATTCATCTTTCACCCTATAGGGGGATAGTATGCACCTCTCACTGGTCCGACAGAGCAACACGCTGGTTTCTGTCTGATAATCTGCTCCCTGATTGGAGGTGCAGTGGGAGCAGGGGAGGAGGGCATGACGAGGTGCAGACCCCCCAACAAACACCAGTTACCCCCTCTGCTTTTTGCTCAAATCACACACTGCAAATAACTCTTCCAACCACTTCAATTGAAGATCTGATCTAACCTAACCCAAGTACTGAACAGGTCGCAAATGTTCTAAGTAAATATATTTCTAAAGGTACAATTGACATCAAGTTCTCTCTAGATGTTGGTAACAACCCATCCAATCCACACATACAAAGACATCAAACCATCCAAGACCATACATTAAGGTTTGTGTATTAAAATGGAAGGACACAGGGAAAAAGTATTTGAACACCTGAAAAAAGGAAGGCGCAAAATAGCATGGAAAGTCATGACCCCAGCTGGAATCTATAAGTTATGTTTCAGTCACAACGGATGGCCTAGGGGCCATATATATATATATATATATATATATATATATATATATATATATATATATATATATATATATATATATATATATATATATATATATATATATATATATATTAGACAGCAGACACAGAAACAGCCTGGAAATATTCTATAAAACCTAGAACAATATTACAGAGGTAACCTTTGGTTACTTAATAGTAGCTTTGACATTGAAGCAGGAAAATACTTTTCAAGTTTGTGGCAGCAAAGTTTAACATTTGATTCCTAACCAGTAACTCCTTCATCAGATTAAACCATTGACATGTTTTTCTCTTTATAAAACTATTCCTGGTTTCCTCCCATCAAACCTACAGAACTACATCCTCCAATAAACTACAGGAGGCAGCTGGAGGAGGTCACATGACTTGTTCCTGTTGAACCAATGTCCTTCAGGTCTTCTGCTCCTTATTGATGGAATCAGCTCCAAAAGCAGCTGAATCTGAAGGAACTGGTCTCAGTGAATGAGTGAGAACAGGCTTTAAACATCTTAGACTTTCAGATGTCTGGATGTAAATGTTCTGATCTATGATTTCTGTTATTGACTCTACTGCTCTAAACTGCTGATCATCTGAGTGTTCTTTAGTTTTCTGTGATGTGTGAACTGTTTTCTTTGTGTTCTGATCATTGAGCTGCTGCCTCTCTTGATCGGAACACTTAATGCAGAAACAGGATTTCAGCAACCCGCCCTCCTCCCCTCCCCGCCTCGCAAACGAGCCGGCAGTCAGTCGGTTGGTCGGGGTGACCAGAGAACTCCTTCGTCCCTGTCAGGGAGTTTAGCAGTTTCCCAGTGAAACACACGCGCCCACTGCCAGAAAATAGTAGAGAAACACTGTAATGCTAGTTAGCTAACATTATTAGCGCATGACCCGCTCCTTGCTGCAGTGATAGCCTACGGGGGTCGTTGCCTGACAAAAAGTACAGCGCGCAGCGAATACGCCACGGTCTAGGGGTACACACTGTACTACACAGGACGCGCTATGCAGCTGAATGCTTCTTGGAAAATCGCCGTATTAAAGCCGTAAAAGCTGTGCCGCTGTTAGCTTTGCTGGTACAGAGTAGACGCAGGCTTAGCCTGGCGGCAGGGCAAAAAAGTCTGGCGGGCCGCCAGGCTTATAAAGCGCTGGGGGAAACCCTGGAGAAGAATTTCTGAACTACGGAAAGTTCCAGTAAGCACCATTGGGGCCATATTCAGGAAGAGGAAAGAACATAATGTCACCATAAACTGACCACAACCAGGTGCTTGACACAAGACTTCAAACAGAAAAGTGAAAACAATTACCAGAAGAGTTGTCCAAGAGCTAAAGACCACTTATGGAAAGCTTCACAAGGACCCGGTATTAGGAGGTACATGTAATGCACTCAACCGCCATTACTGCCCTTCCAGGCCATTTGCACCTTCTTTTATTCAATTGTTTGTTACAGTTTCCCTGCTGTCATTCTATTTTATTACACATTACTCAATGTATGGACAACATTGGTTCCATTTCTTTCTTTGCAGGTGTGGATTGGATGGGTTGTCACTAGTGAGAATTTCAGGTCAACAGCACATTTAGAAGTATTTTTACTTTAAAAAGTAATGACAATACTTATTTTACCTGATGAAAAACTAGAAAGTAACTTTTTAACATCTGTGGTTCACTCAATCTTTAATTAGACAACTTTTTGATTCATTCGGTGTCTGCATATGGGATATTATGGCTTCAATTTTGAACAACAGAAGTAGACAAAAATGCTTCAAACACCTTTAAATGTTGATGGTTAAAACCAACAAAACTTAATGTTTGACATCAACTTGTTTATACTCCCAGTTCCATGACTAATTTTGGGTGTTAGGTTAAGAGTTTTATCAATTACCATTTCAATAAATAGAAAAAGCATCTCTGCATTCCTAAATTGTTCAAAAGTGAAGCCAAAATATCCCTTATCCAGGCATCACCATGTTGTATTCTGGGAACCAGATTCTGTGCACTCACATGGCATGTAGGGCTGAAAGTCCTGCCTACTCCACTATACTCAGCCATGGTGTACTTAGAGTATAAATCAACTAATTACACTTCAACACATTGTATTACTATTTGGAAATATTGTGTATAACATCCCATTTGTTTACATGTAGGGTGTGGGACATACAGCTTATACTGCAACCAGCCACTAGGAGGGGCTTTTCACTTCCCTTTGACTTTAGCTCTCCTTTGTCTAGTTTTGTATGTCGATGGACTTTTTTATTTATTTAGAAAGATGTCTTCAAGTGTTTAAAATAATCTGTTACTTCTTAAATTCTCATTGAGTTTCTTCAGGACGGACTGGTGACAGGCATTCCCAACGACAGACTTTCTACACTGGAGTCCTCTGGTTCCAATGGCTTTTTGGCACATCTGTTTGTTTTCTTCATAGACAAAAATGTCTACTTTCAGCTCAAATGTCCAACGAATTTGTAAATTGCTGTGTTTCATTAAGAACACAATCTTGGAAAAGATATTATTTAAATTGCATGAAAGACTGACTGTAAATCAAGCATAAAGCACTGTTTTTGACTTTTTCTCCTTGCAGAAGCAGCATGCACATTTAATTATTGTCTTAAACAAATACAAACTAATGAACACTTTTTTTTTCTTTCAGGACACAGCTGTTGCCAGACCTGTTAAAATGTTGTTAGTTGTCTTTTTTCCTGCTCTGTAATTTATTTTGCTTTTTTCAGAAAAATATGTGAATAAACTCAGTGTCATCACTAGCTTTTCTCTGCAAATGAATTGTAGTTTTAACCATAATTGGTGATTTTTTTTTTTTACAATGCAATATTTTTTTCTTTTCTCATATGTATTACAGCACTCATTGGTTATAATAATGGCTCGTAATTACCTCATCCAAAACAATTGGCAAGACCCAGCTACAAGAACGTCTCCTGGAAATTAATTAGACCCATTGTAGAGAAAGTCTGCTGGCCAGATTAGTCTGTCTCAGTCGATACCAATACTGATGCAGCACATTTATTTCCCCCTTCGACAATACAAAAGAAATCCCCATTAAACCTACCTGAAGCCCCGCCTTCCCCCCGTGGAGGTTGATTTGCTAACTCTTGTCTCTCTTACTAACAAAGCTTCAGAATTTTTTCCAATTTGATTCTTTTCATTGGTGGACTTTATTTTTCCCCTTACCTTTTTATGATTTACTAACACTGTGTCATTCACGGAATGTGTGCCATCTGTTGTTTTTCTCTACTTAACTTGCAACTTACATACTAACAAATGTTCCTTCGATTCCTTTTGTTGCTTTTTTTTGAGGACCCTTTTAAAGAAAACTCGTTGCTTATTACAGTTGCTTTCTTTATTTCTTTATTAGGATGTTTTACAACAAAGAAAAAGAGCTTTAAGATTATGCTTTTTTTTCCTCAGTACAAATACTTTTTAAATAGGAAGCTGATTTTACTAAAGGCCTTTTTTTCTATCCCACCTTTTTTGGGATTGAGGTATGCTTTCTTGAGTTTTTTTTTAAGGTTCATCATTATTTATTTTTCTTTCTCCTCCCCCTGTTTTCTCCTGAAGCACGCAGGCATTGGACACGCTATGGTAAACAAACTGCATTATATGGTAGATATCATTCTAATTGTCTTACACTTTGGTTTGCCCTGGGTTTTCGTTACTCTTTCTATTCTGTTTGCTTAACTCAAAGTACAATCCTCCATCAAATCCAAGGTAGCTGAAAAACTCCACCTTTGTTTTCCTTTTAGCCCTCTCTCTGTATATATGTATATACAAACATATGTTACAGCTTTTTATTGCCTTTTAATTTCACTTTCCTGAAAGTCTTTTCATCCAAAGAGGTCTGCCCAAGTAGTTTAAAGATTAAAATTCTTTTTGTGCATTTTCTTTATATTTTTTTGCTCTTATTATTATTTTTCGGTTTTTAAATAATTTTTTTTCATGGACTCCAAAACTCTTATCCGTATGAAGAAATAAAGAATCATAATGCAAAACGTTTTATTCCTTTTAGAAACAGTTTTGTTTAGTGTTACATTTTGTTAACCCTCCTGATTTCTTCTTTTTTTTTTTTTTTTTTTTTTAGAAAAACTCGATTGCGTGAGCGTACACAGCTGATTTTATTAAGCAGATGAATAGACCTTTTTCACAATAACATAAATCGTAGGTAACAGGTAAACTAGCTGTGATTTAGGCATAGCATAAAGTAAAAGTAGGCAGTGGTGTTTTTCCCTTTCAAAAATGTCAGAGTTAATGCTAACAATCTTTTAAAAATCTCAGCTCACCTGTCTGGTGAAAATAAAACTCTGTTTCTCAAAAATCTATACACTTATTATTGACTGAATTCCCTCCAAACTTGATATTTTAAAGTCAAGAGTTCAAATAGTATTGTTTTTAATTGATGGTTAAATTGTTTTTTCTTTTTATACCTAGTGTAATCCTACCTGTGGGTGGATTTAGCATTAACAGCTGTAAAAGGGATACTTCACCCAAAAGTGTTGTTTTTGTCTATTGCCATATTCATCATAGTTAGATAAGTGGGCAACAACAATTTGTAAGCAGCCCAGTCGTTATCCTGATCCGGCAGTACTCGTTTAGCTTTTGCTTAGCAGCAAACAATGTAAGTGAATGGTAACAACTAGCATTATGAGAAAACAAGTCCTGTAAAATCACTCAGTAGTGATACTAATTCAGCTTAGTGACCTAAATTATCATATTGACTGTAAGTGAAAATAAAAAGTAATACAACGTTTTTACAGGTACTATTTTAGACTCGGGACTACTTTATAACAAAGAACAGCTGCAAGCCTCCGCTGAAAGGTGCAAGGACATGACGCAGTGGCCCCAAAGACGCCTACTTCACAGAGCTGAACAGAGATTATCCTTAAAAAACGTTAATGGGTTTAGCTTAATAGCCATTAGCCTATTTGTATTTACGGAAGTAGGCGTCCTTGGGCCCTCTGTGTCATGTGTTACTTTTTATTTTCACTTACAGTCGATATGTTTATTGAGGTCACTAAGCAGTAGGGCTGCACGATATTAGGAAAACCTGTGATATGTGACATTTTCCTCACTTGTTTTGCTCTCAGCCATTGCGACACGAAGCAAAGCTAACTCAAGTAGCATCAAACAGGTTACATAGGGGGCGGGCGTAAATGTAAATGGAGCCATCTGATTGGTCAATATGGGAAGGGCTACATTTGATTGGTCAAATACTTCCGTATTAGCTTACAAAGAGTTGATTTATAGGACTGATGGAAACATTTCAACCCAGCATTTATTGCTATTTTTGACGTCCTTTGTGATGAGCCTATCGCACGTCCTGTTATCGCCATGACAATAAATTTTTGATATATTGTGCAGCTCTACTAAGCAAAATTAGTCTCACTACTGAGTGATTTTAAAGGACTTCTTTTCTCACAGTGCTAGTTGTTACCTTTCACTTATATTGTTTTCTGCTAAGCTAAAGCTACTGCCGGATCAGGATAACGACTGGGCTGGTTACAAATTTTGCCCAGTTATCTATGTCCCCATAGTTCAATCAGCCATCTTGGCAACAGACAAAAAGTCACTTTTGGGTGAAATATCCTTATGACCATTTAAATTGCAAAATCAAAATTGAGGCTCGACTTTAGCTTTGTTCACTCTGCAGGTCTCTATGCTCAATTCAGATTTTGATGCTGGGACTTGATTTTTGTGTGTGATTATTGTAGTTTAATTGTGAAAGGCTCCAGTGTGAACAGTTTACAGCGCTGAAGCTAGCTAATTGCATGCTGTATTTTTGCAAGTTAATATTGATGCAACACATTAGCATGTATCAATTTTAAAATTGTTGTTCAATCAGAATAGGAAAGAAAAGTGACCAAATAAAGTTTCTTCTGCTTACATGTGACCATACCAAATCCCACCTTTTCTGGATTAGTTCCGTCTTTAAAGTTCAAATAAAACTCAGTTGAGACGCAACTCAGCCATTCAGAATGAGGTTGCTATGGATAACATCAGATACGTATTTGATTTAGGACCACATATGAAAGTGACCTTGGTCAGATTTGAAAAAAATACATTTGTATCGCACAGACTACCATAAAAAAATCAAATATGTGCAAAAAAATTGGATTTGGATCACTTTTGCCTGCAGTGTGAACATTGCCTTTTATTCTGTGAAAACTGACTCTTATTCATATTTGCTCTTTCCTTTCTGTCACTGGACAAAACTGATCCAGGCAAAGAAGCTTAAAAATAAACCCATTTTCAGACAATCGTCACCTTGTTCAACAGGAACCAATACTTCTAGTCGTATTGTCTGTTTTTGTTTACACATTATTTCTGCCAGTGGAAATAGTACATACTGTACATAACAATGTGGATGCTTTGGTTTATTGCACCACTGTCAAGATTTGTAAATGTTGCTAGACTGGCGGCCAGGATCTCTTCATTAATCTCATGTAAAAACAAAAAAACTGAAGTTTGAAAAAGGTCTATGGTTTATTCTGACCACACCAGTGAAAGAAAGTTTCCAAAAGAAACATCTGTAAAACATTTCAGCCAGAAAAAGACATTCTCTCTTTGTTGGACCTGTCCAGTATTTTATGGAGAGAACCTGCTATTTCAGGTTGTCTTCTGGAGGTTTACGATGTCGTGAAATGTATTTACAGCACTTGATTTAGTGGTCAAAGCCCCGGCTGTAAAGTAGGGCTCAGATGAGGGCTTGATCCCATTAGTTGTAGTAGTTCATTTATAATCCAGACAGGGCTGTTCTCGGACCTGTTAACTAAATCTCCTGTATTTTCTGATTTAATAATCTGGCAATAATTCTCAATCATGGATCCAGATGATCTAAGTAAAGATGGTTCTCTTTTATTCAGTAATGATGACTTTTTAACTCCATTTGGACCTAATTGGTATTGCTGGTAGGTATGGTCAGTCTAACTTCCTTTCACTGGGAAGGCAGTGTTTAAATAAAAGTGTCTGCCGACTGATGCAGACCATAAAGCAACCAAAATATGAGCTGTGTGCGTTCAACCCCTCACTAACACGATACTAACTTATATTTCTCTTCTTTTATTTCCCTCTCCCCTCGCATGAAAAAACTTAACCGTTCCTTTTTATTTTCTTATAAAGAGATAGTAATGAGAATATATGTTTATGTATATATAAAGGCTAACATATATACATACATATATTAAGATGTCCTAATATGATCAAAATGGCCATAAGACATGTTAGCCACATCCCCGTGTTTTTTTTTTAATTTATTTATTCTTATTATTTCTTTTTTTAATTTTTTATTTTAAATGTTAACAATTAACCTACTAAAATGAATTATGACCTCACTCCTAATCTTACCTAATCAAAAAAATATGGGAAAAAATAAAGAGGGGAGGCAGACTTTTATTTGTTGGTGAAAACAACTCCACCCTTTATTACATGAGCCGAGGAAGACAGTGAATAACGATATCTGATGGCACCTTGTAGATTGTTTTTGCTTAATTTAGGCAAATCTAATGAAGCAGTTTGAGCACATATCCAGAATATTCAGTTTACATTCTTGCAAAAGCATGAAAAGATTTGTAATGATACTTTAGAAAAGGATTTCCTTTTTGTTTGCGTCTATTAGAGCAGGGGAAACTATCCTTCTGTTGAAATTCTAATTGCTCAGTTCACCAACACAGGACGGTCTACTCTCCTCTTAGATTTCCCTATTCTTTAAAAAAAGCCTCTCATTTCTGTTGGTTTAACCTGTGTTTGTGTAACCTGGTCCCTTCTCGTCCCACTCCCACCTTCACAGCATCCACCGTGTTGTGTTCCCGCTATCCGTTTGCATGTATCTGTTGGCTAGAGCGTCCTTGTGTCATCAAGTGTGTAAATGCTGCTCTAGCCCTGCACGTGTCAGTCTGTTGTACACGTGTTGATTTTATTTTTCTTAATGTTGCGTTCTTGAACTCAACTGACCACTGTAGCGGTGCAAGCTCTCCTTTTTCCATCTTGTCTGGTGTTGTGGTATTCTGAAACTAAATTCACTTCCCCTCCCAAAACCTGATTTTGCTGCATCTTGCCAGATATTTGATTTTTTTCATTTGTGTTGTGTCTAATGGAATTCCCCATACACCTCCATTCTTCCTGCCATCCTTTCATTCAGTTGCATGGCTCGTGTGTCACCCTGTTAACTCTGGATGGATTAATTTTGTTCCTTCTGAGCAAAACAAACCCCTTCCACATGGAATAACATGTTCAGTTCAAATCTGGATCTGGTTTGTGCAGTCAAATTGCAGAGGACTTTTAAAGAATCCTCGCCGTACACACCCTAACCAAACGACCAAATTGACCAAATCGGTGTTACTAATCAATTGTTTGAATTAAACCTTTGTTGTAACTGTACTAACAACCATTTTTGTGTCTGACTCCCCTTACTTACAAAAGTACTAACCAGTCTGTTCACCCTTCAATCCTCTTAGTCCTTATCAGATTTTTACTAAAATCCCTGAACCCTATTTCTTCCCTTAAATACATTGACACTACGATTCTCGGCACTTAGATTCTCAAATTTCCCCTATATCTTTCCTAATCTGGGATGTAGATTAATCTAAAGGTTTGATGTCATTTTCACCCAGCTAGGCTATCTTGACAAGCTGCCAGACATCTATTAAGGTTGAACCTTGGATGGGACCTTGTTCTTTTTTGTTCTGGGTTAAAAACTTGCAAAGATTACAGAGATGTATGTTGTCCTTTAAATGTTTTATGTACTGTGCTGTTTCTAAAGGATTTCCTTTATTATTTCTCCCTGCCAAAGATCTATGATGGTAAACAGATGTAGTGCCATAAGGGTAAGTGACACATTTCCAAATCAAGACTTCTGTGTTTCCTGCATCGTTTATAAGGTTAAAGTTGCCATGTTTAAGGATAACAAAGATGAATGGGAAATCATTTATTGTACTATTAAAAGCCATGCTTCAGTTAGTATCCGGACACTTTGATAAATGGTTGGGTTTTATTGGAATTTATCGCTATTTAAACCAACTATTTATATTTATTTCCACAGCAAGCACACACAACGTGGGCGAGTAACCAGAATAAAAGGCATAAATAAAGGAAGTGACTGATCAGAAGAGAAAAATGAAGAAACATTGATACTAAAACTGTTTTGTGGGGGGGTTTAAGGGTACACTGTTGAGAAATGAAGGGAAATATGTGTTGTGAAAGCAATTGGAGGAAGGTAATTTGGCAAAGGATTAAAGCAAATGTTTCCAAAATTTCTGTGTACAACACTGGGGCACAGTTGGCTTTAAATGGGACCCTGATAGCCTTGGGTAGGCATACCAAAACCAAAAGCCATAACAGAATTCAGCTTGTGAAGCTGCTGTGATAATTATAGTCTGTTTATAAAACACTGCACTAAGAAAAGTAGAGGTTTGTCTTCTGATATAGGCCTACTTTTCTTATTTTTGGTGGTGGTGGTGGTGGTGGGGGGGGGGGGGGG
>SSNR01000053.1:2045699-2065055 GCA_006937965.1 Callopanchax toddi | reverse complement strand
GGGGGGGGGGGGGGGGGGGGGGGGGGGGGGGGGGGTTATCCCAGCTCCTTGTTGTGGTCCTTAGTGTAGATAAATAACTGATAACAAAAACACTTCAACATGACCTAAATTCCCTTTAGGGAGATCAGTGACATTTGAAATGGTTGCTCTAAACAGGGGTGCACACAATTTTTCCATCGAGGTACTCAATGGAGAACCTGGTGTCTGGTACGCACCACATCTCCGTTGGTCAGGGTTGATGATGATAGGCTGTCACCAGTGCTGGGCATGTGTGAGTAGTGTGCGTGTTTTGGACGTGATGCGATTGTGTGTTACTGGTGTGGCGCGCACGTCTCTCACTGGTACCATGGTGCAGAGCAAGTGTGTTGGAGGTGCTGTGAGTGTTTGTGTGCGACTGTTGCTGCACATGTTACCGGTGTGGTGCAGATATGTGTGAGTGTGTGTGTCGCAGGTCCTGTGCATGTGTGTCTACTAGCTTCAGAGGCCATGTGAGCACTCGTTTGCTGTGCTGCAACAGGATGTGAAGATCATCAGATCACGGGCTGCACCATCGGAACCATTAAAGCGCTGGTCCACAAAGACACATTCGGGCAGTGGGTTCTGATACACATGCATGATATCTGGTTCTCATGAGGACTGGCAGACTAGTTATGTGCACCCCTAGGTATATGTTCAATTTGCACTCTATCATTTTACATAGAAGCATGAACTTGATTAGTATAAAAAATAATATAAAAAGTAACTCAAAACATTATGTCCATTTTAGCTCTTAAAAGTTCTGACAGGTCATAGTTTCAAATAATGCACTTAAAGCGGCTCTCTGGAGCATTTTTCTCTGTATCAAAGTTTTCTAAATGTTTTAAATGATATTTCAGGTCTAAACTATGATCTATGGGTTGAGTTCCACAACATCTGTCATTCTGATGAAGACCCTCCTTCCTCCTAGAGACCCCTTTTCATGATTTCTTGCCGCCGACATTTTTCAGCCAATGAAATTCAAATTTCTGCATTCTCTCAACATGCACGCGCATCGACCAAACCTGTACCAGTAGGGGGCGCTGTCGTACAGGACGCTCCGTGTGTTTCTCTGCCGTTCACTGAGGACTCACAGCTCATTTCTACTAAAAACCTACCCATTCTCCAGCTAAAGACGGGTTTATTTTTATTTTTAAACCTTTCACCTCACAGAATGGCAAGGTTTGACAGGATTACGCGTTTATTTTGGTCAGAAAGTTCATCCAGGGCCGAGTCAAGTTCAGCTTCAGAGTCCAGCAGCAGCTCTCTGCTAACAGAGCTAATATCAGAAGCAGCAGGGACAGAGAGGGCTCTTCAGACCCTCGTAGTATTGTTGGAATAAGATTGTGAACTGTGAGTGATTAAACCCTACACATTGAGCTGTACAGCTTATGCCCGAAGTATATGCGCCGTGTGCACGCGCGCACACGCGACCGGATGCGCGTGTCGAGATGTTTTGAGGAGGAGCCTTTGGACGCTAGATTCAAAAACTGCTCTCCTGATGAAATCCTCCAGAGTGTGGCTTTAATAAATCAAGTTTTCATAACAATTTGCAGGATTAAATTTGCCATAGCTGAAAGACTAAAACAGTATTTCACTGGGCTGGGATTGTTGACCAAGAACTGCAAACTGTGTTTGCGAGGGAGTTTTAAAATGTGTTGAACTATTTGCAAGAATTTTAATTGTATGAATTACAGCACCTTGCTGTTGTGTCATTTAGATTTGAACATGCAAATGTGCAAGACAAATGTTGCCTGACAGTAGTTGCAGAACTGTTGTAGACCCTTTACTGTTGAGTGTGACAACTGTAACTTTTGGTAGATGCCAGAAACCAGATGGCACATAAAATTATGGTGAACTGCAAACAAACTTAGAAATCATTTGGATATTTTGTGCCTCATTTGCAACAATTAAACTTCCATGATTGTTGCAAATTGTTGACAGATACAACAAGTAAAATAGCATTTAAACACATGACCATGTTTCTAACTAAACATCTTTCTTAAGGTGCTGCTTATATGAAATTCTTAGTAGGTATAAGTAACAATCCTGCTGATCCACACACAAAGAAATCAAACCTTTGATGCATTGTTATGTGTAATAAAATGAAATGGCACAGGAATAAATATTGAAGATATTTAATCAAATGTATTTCATTCTTTGTACAAAAGCTGTTGTTGTGGCTTCATTGTGTATGAAATTATATAAGTTATGTGTAATATAAATGGTAAATGGCCTGCATTTGTATAGTGCTTTTATCAAGTCCAAAGACACCCAAAGCACTTCACACTGCAGTTATTCACCCACTCACACAGACAATCACACACTGATGGCAGTGAGCAGTGTTGCCAGATTGGAAATGTTTAAGTATCACATCAGGATCTTAAAATTATCGTATTTTAAGAAAAATTATCGTACACTACTAAGTTACAGCCTGGCATGCCTGATGACCCACAGTTTTAATATCAGTGTATCAAACACTGTGCAAAATTATAATCTTTAAAGTAGTTTTAGCTTTAAATAATCTAACACAATGATTAAAACAAGCATTTCTTACACAAATTCCACACAACAAAGGGCTCAAATGATTGTATTTATGGAATTATTGATCGTACAGAGTGTTAAATTATCCTACAAATACGATAATTGTCGTACGTCTGGCAACACTGGCAGTGAGCTACATTGTAGCCACAGCTGCTCTGGAGCACACTGAGCGAAGCTGGAGCTGCAGTACAATCAGCACTACTAGACCCTACAGAGTGACCACCACCAGCAGGCTAAGTCGTGAAGTGTCTTGCGCAAGGACACATTGACAAAGTAACCCAGCCGGAGCCGGTTCCCAGGCAACCATTCTACCCACTGAGCTACTGCAACCCAGTAAATTACAGGGAAAGAGAATTAAGAATGAAGAAACATGAAGAAAGGAAGGTGCAAAAATGCATGGAAAGTCATGACACATGCTAAAATTGATCAGTAATTAGAAAACAACTTATCCACTTTATGAAAAAGCATTCTGGTCAGATGAGACCAGTGTTAAACTCTTTAGTTGCATCATGTTTGGATGTCAAAGGTCACCCCAAAAACACACAACCAACAGTGAAGATGAAGAATGAAGATGATGAAGAAGAAACTAGGAGGACGTTTCAGCAAGACAAAGATCCAAACAGAAAGAAAATAAAGCTGCTAGAACGACCCAGACAATCACCTGACCCGAGTCTTAGAGAACATCTATAAATAAATTACTCAGAACATCGGTGACACGTTCAATCCTTATTTTACCTGCTGTAAGCCATTCAGTATGCCCAACATGACCCAACGTCTTGCTAAAATTGCTTGCCTTCCACTTTAGTATGATTGCTACAAAAACATTTCTCACATTTTCTTACAATTTTGTTTCTCCAGTGTTTGCAGCCGAGTGAGATAACGATTTACCTGGTTTCCAGCTTTAGGTTTTCAGGATAAAATCTCAGTAACAAGGTTCACGTGTGTGAAAAACCTGAACAGTCATAACATTTCAACGATGACAAGACTAACCGAGCTCCGTGTAAATGTTGTCACTGTAATCACCTGCGCAGAGTGAATTATCCCAGTCTGGATTTAATTTAGGAGAAGCTAATCCACTTTACGATGCCGGCAGCCACATGTAGTTACAGAGTGAGAGATGGTCAATGAGCTAGTAACACGCTCAGCTGAGCGCACAGCAGGACTGAAGAGAACAGGTCTGGTTTGCCAAACACAACACGCGAAGCTCAGTCGCCAGTTTGTTGGCTGTTTATCAGGAGGAAGCACGCAAGAGAGAGTGACTGATAAGAGAGGTTAAAATCATAAAAGCAGCCATTTCTCCATTACAGAACCATTAAAAAGGAGCTATTTCAGCAACAGGAGACTGGGTGAAATAAAAAGCTTCAAATGGTTTGATATTTGTAGCTGTGTCAACCCTAAATCTGGAGCAGTGTCAGTAAGGTTTGCATGTGCTGCTCTAGGGAGATGTTTGAAGAGCAGCTAGGTAAACCCTGATAATTCAATAGAGGCAACAGCTGGGTTTTAGTGAGATCTGTGGTCTTTAGTGGTTTCAATCGTTCAGATTTGGAATGGGCAAGTAAATGTTCCAAAGAAAACACCAAAAGCAGAGACATTACAGGAACTTCTCTAAATAAAACTAAAGATTATACGAAGGGAAAACATACAACAAAATATCTTTACATGTTGTAGGAAATGTTTCCCATGAAGCAGGTATTGAACAAGTCACTGATTTTATAAGTAAATCTATTTCTAATGGTTCTAGTGACATGAACATTTTTTCCAGATGTCATTTAGAAAAGCCCGTGAAAAACTGGGAGAATCAAGTCTGGTCATATGAGACCTCCAGCAAATGGTAAATAGCCTGTATTTATAAAGCACTGTACAACATGAATAATCATTCACTCACACATTCACACTGATGGTGGTCAGCTACATTGTAGCCACAGCTGCCCTGGGGCGAACTGACAAAGGTGGAGAGGCCATGCACCAGCACCCACCAAGTCCCTCCGAACACCACCAGTAGGCAAGATGGGTAAAGTGTCTTGCCCAAGGACAAAGTAACCCAGCAAGAGCTGGTATCGAACCGGCAACCCTACAGTTGCCAGACTGGCCAATCTACCAACTTAGCTACACGCCAAAAAAAAAAAAAACCTTCTAGACCGGCCCAGACAATCACCTGACCTGAATCCTAGAGAACATCTATAGAAAACTAAAGGTCAGAGGTCATACAAAGGGCCCAATGAACCTTTTGATCTAAAGACTGTTTGTGTGGAAGGATTGGCCAAAACCACACCTGAGCAACACCTGAGGCTAGTGTGATTAGATGGGTTTTTACAGACATCTGGTGAGAATTTTGCGTCTTTCTTGGCTTTTTCTTTTTCTTGATATTTCACCTTTTCTCAACAGACTTTAAACATATAACCTGGAAACGAACAGAACATTGCCTGCTGGAGGGACTTGACCTGGTTCACCTGTGCATGTAGAATAACCAACACATTAACAGAGATAATTACCTCGAATGCTATAGGATTTAGTTGTGGGCAGGTGTAATACTTTTGATCAGGGGTGCCTAATACATGATTGACCGGTTGATTGCAGAGGCATTGCTGGTAGATTGTGGGACATTTATCCCCCCTGAGAAACAAATTACAGTGGCAGTCAATGCAATGCAACATCCGCAGTGCAGAGCACAATCTACCCACAATGCCTATGCAATCAATGTGTTGGGCACCGCTGACATACAGTATACTGTAGTTCTCTGAACTGAGGCTGTTCAGGAAGCTACCAACAACAGGAAAAATAGCATTTATCACTTTTACACAAAAATACACATAAAAATGCCTAAAAATAAATGTTCTTATGGACGTTCTCAGCGAGCAGATTCGATGCGATCTGGTTTTATATTTCTATCGGGGGTGGGAGGGGGGTCAAGAAGATAAAGTTATTAAACCTAAAATTTAAATGTATTTTCCCATTAGTGGCTGTTGTTTCAGATTACAAGATTTTTTGTTTGTTTGTTTGTTTGTTTTCTGAGTGAAACCAGTGCGTCTTAAAAAGGACAAACGTCTATAAACACCCAAGCTGAATCTGTTATGGCTTTCCTTTGAGTGTCAACCCCTAGAATTCCAGTCAGTCACTGTGAATTGGACTGATGTATGTGATGGGAATGTGTTCAATGTTTATTGCTGACTCTTTTTGAACGTTTTCTCAGAAAAGCATCATGGTATCCTTTGGTTTTCTGATTTTTAGCAGCTCTATATTTACTTGTTTTGTCAGAATGTCATTTTAAAAAATGAATCACTACATGAATCCAGTTGCCCAAGGCGACATTTAATAAAAGTCATGTGTTAAAGGCTGTGATGAACCTTTGAAGTGGTTAAATCAGGAAAAAGGTTGTTGTTTTTTTTGCTCAAATGTGATAATCTCTTGTTTCCTCTTTTGGGTGGACCCTCAATAGATGTCTGGCAGCTTGTCAATGCCACCCCTCACAACCCCGCTGACAGCATTCAGCCTGTTGGACAAACCACCATGAAGCATTGACCGTCTTAGTGCTCCTCAGCACCTTAGTCACTCTTAGTTTTTGCAGGGTGTATTTTTTACGCTGTGACAACTCCTAACTCCTGATTTTGAGAATGACGTGGATAAATGACGCAACCAAAGTCGGAGTGAAATTCCTGATATTTCACCCTGTTTTTCCTTTTAAGCCTATGAGGTCTCTGTCGTCTCAATGGGATTAGTGGGTTGGTCCCACTCAGTTTCCCCGCCAATGTCCCCCAAAGATGACCCCTCCCCTACATATCAGAGCTGTAAAATACAGATTCTTCATGCCACTAGGCCAACAGCAGACATAAAAATGAGTTGCCCTGTTATACAGGGAAGTACGGGGAATATTGACCAAAAAAAAAGAAGAAAATTGAAGGTGATAACTCAGCTGGGGTGATGGATCTGTGGAGTACAGTTGCTATAGTTGCCCTTCAACCATGGACTTGAGGACTTATTACACTTTGAGCTATATTAGTTAATTACAATTTTTTTTAAAATCCCTATTAGTTTGGTCATACACATTTATTTATCTTCAACTAAACACAATGGGAATGCTGCAGTGCAGCTCGTTAAATTAAGAGCCTCTATGTAAAAAAAGTGATGCCAAAAACACAGAAAGTGTCAATGACGTTTTTTTCTTTATTTAGTGCTAAATTCTAAATTAAAAACAAGAACATACACCAGAAGCTAAGTCTCAAAACTTGCAAAGATTTTTATAAAGGTTTTCTGATTATTTAATGCCTAAAGTATTAAACTACAGTGAACAATTTATGAGCAGATGGCAGAGTTGTGCTGTTTAGTGGTAATTAAAACCTATAAAAGTATACATTTAAAGACAAAATTAGGCAATAATAACACTAGAATCTTTATAACCCTCTATAAACATTTCTAACATCAGGCAGGCTTATTAAGGATACAGTTCTGCTGATAGATGCTGAGAGAACCCTGTTATTAGGCCCGCCACGCAATGTCAAATAAATAATAAACTCAGAAGGAAAAAATACAAACAACCAATAGGGTCTCTGTGATCAAACTGACAGTTAATTCATATATCTGAGCCAGGATCAGAGTCAGTGAATGCAACATGAGGTCAAGCCTCACTGGGACAGGGTGAATGATGGGTGTCCATCAAGGCGACTGCAGAGAAAAAATGTCCAAGAAAGTAGATTTTTCATTAGAAAAAAGTGACTTTTTTTCATTCAAGTCAAAATAAAAGTTGTGAATTTAGTTAGTGTTGATGTGCTGGTGGTGATGGAGTCTGATCTGGAGAAACTACCGGAGTTCAGAGGAAACTGGAGGAGTTTACCGGACAGACTGATAAAGTTACAGCTCTTCGTCTGATTCTGGATGGGTAATCAGATTACCAGACCAGAGGTCACACCAAAAGATAAAAGGTAAATTAAAATATTTTTTCAAATGAAAATGGTTACATTAAGGACTGGTCTTTTGTTAACTAATGTTTTTATTGAATTCCACAGTAAACAGAACCACAAACCCTCAGACTTTAATGAGCTCCATTCGTTAAACCTGCAGCATTTATAAAGAAAGACCTGGATCTGGTTCTTGTTGCTGAAGAAACCAGAAAGCAACCAGGCAATAAAATTAATTTCTCTTTTAAATAGTCAAACATATCAGACCCTTTTATGTCGCATCTACAAAAAACTACTGATCCTTTTCTACAAATAACTAACACTTTGTTGTTTTTAGTGAAATTTAACATATTTATAGTATTAGGGTTAGTAGTAGTATAGTACTAGCAGCTAAAAGTAGACAAAAAAAATCACAATATAATTATTTTTCTGCATGTTTCAATTCTAAATATATATTTTTTGATTAAGAACTTCATACTTGGTGATTTTTGCCATGTCTCAAAAAGATTGGACTTCACTGGTTTGCATTGTGAATGTGGCCCTCTGAGGACTTTGTTAAAAAAAAATTGGCAGAAAGAAAAGTTTCCCCACTCCTGCTCTTATGGGTCACCGAGTTCTTTTGAAATATCCTAGAAGTGCTGTGTTCACACCAGAACTAACAAACTGATGCAAGGAGGAAAGTGAACTGGGGTTTGGTGTGAAACCACCCTGGTTTTCACTCTCTTGGTATCTACCAGGTGATCACTGGGTGCTGCTGATGAAGGAATTCTGCCCTTCCCTCACTCAGTCTATCCTTGTCTTTTTTTATATATAAAAAAAAGTTACACAAATATCTAAATTTCAGTTTTAATTTTTGCTTTGAATATTACATTTTCTCTAAGATAAGAAAAATATAAGACTATTATAATATATCAATATTTATTTTACCTGTGCTGACATTTTAAAGCATCAAAAAACACATGTGAGTTTGTCCTCCAGAAGGAAGTGTGTATCATTTGGAAGAATCTGCAAAATTACTTCAAAATCCTAAAAATCATCAACTTTGATCAATTTGATTATTTTTACAATCACTTGGAACCAAAATTGAAAAACAAATGTGATTCTTTACCCAGCTCTACATCTAATAGTGAAAATGTGACTTTTCTTTATTACTAGTGGAAATGTTTGCCTGGAATATTATCAAAGTCCCTATTCCACTGTAAACAACCACACCATTAAGTTGCATCAAGATGAAATTATTGCATGTAATGCCACAAAAGGTAATAGAATAGAAATGATGTCTGAAGCTCCCAACAGGGCTGTGCTTGTACATTTTAAGCCAAATAATCATCTCAAATCAGAGACGAGAGCACTCTGCTTTCAGCCAAGCCAGCTGTTTTAGGATAATTAAACTATAAATTAGTGACAAACCAGAAAATCCAGTCCCTAATCAAACAGCGTGATTTGGCAGGATGTTTGTATGAAAGCACTGGATTTGAGGTACCAAGGGTAAACATAGTCACGATGTAAAGGGACAATGCAGTGCAACAGCACAATTAGCTAAATGATACTTATTTGCATTCTCATCGAGTGCCACAATTAGCTGCATTGTAATCAGCCGAATGTGAAGGATTTTTATTCGCAGCCTCTTCAGTAGAGTCTGAGTTTCTTTTCGGCGTAGCACAGGTTTTATTTTTGTTTCTCCCCAGGTATTCGTTGAACTCACGGCGTTCCAGGCTGGTGTGACATTTAGAACATCTCACCTTTCTAAGCTGTAGTACAACTACAAGAGTGCTTTCCACACAATGCGGTATAATTTAAGATAAAACGGCTTTCTTTCCATGAGGTTAGTCATGTTCTAATAATATTAGATTACAGAGAGTCGGTATTTCAGATGCAGAAATATCACTCGAGCTTGTAAAGACAGCCTCCGAGAACAACCCGTGAGAACCTTGAAGACGTACAAAAGGGGGATTAGATTTTTTGGAGGGGGGGATATTAAGTCTTGTTTCTGCTCTATCTCTCACTGTCAGCTTGTGTCTGATCCTGTATTCCATCTGGCACTCGCTGCTCTGTCAGCAATCAAACATTCAATACAGAACGGGTAACCTTGCGAGAACTAGGAGAATTGAAGCAATTAAAGATGAGAGGGAGTTATTTTAAAAAAGGCACCATAAATAAAAACCAGTTTTGTAAAATAGAAAGTAGCTTTGCTGATCACTGACAAAACTTCTTGTGTTTTTTTGACACTCTGTCAGCCCTCCCAACACAAAGGACCAAACTCTAGTCTTGAATATGTTTGACTGAAGTCAGTGATCACAGACTGAGTTCCTTTACTGTAGCAACTGCACTCCATAGTCAAAGCCCACAGTCTGGCTCAAACCGAAGCAAACAAGCGATACACTTTAGGGGGCAGTCCTGCCTATCGCTGGCCTTTAATCCAACTTCTTCCTTGTTTCTCCTCTCATTTCTTTTAATTTCTCCTCTCTTATCATTCTCACTTTTCTGCCTTTTCCTGCTCTATTGTTCTCTCTTTCCTGGTTCTGTCTCTTTTGGCCAATGCCTGAATCAGGTCACCATCTCTGTTGATGGTATTTTGACCACCACTGGCTACACCCAAGAGGATTACACCATGTTGGGCTCTGATGACTTCTTCTACATCGGAGGGAGCCCCAACACTGCAGACCTGCCTGGATCACCGGTCAGCAACAACTTCATGGGCTGCCTTAAAGACGTAAGTGGATTTGTGTGATCCATGTGCAAATGTCTACATGCTAAATAAAATAAAACTATATAGTTACATTAAAATAAAGCTATTATACAATTGCTATATTAATTTTAGCCAATAAATAGTTCAGTTCAAAAACTTGATATTTAAACATTTATTATGTCACATTTCAGGCTTTAGGGCTAAGGGACCAACCCGTATGTACACACCTAATGCTGGTCTAGCTACTCATCCACCTCCACTAAGAAAAACAATGTGGACAGGCCTAAGGCCAACATCAATTCTTCACAGAAAAATATGCACTATATATACAAACTTATTCAATTTACATAAGCAAATATACTTGTCACTACATATAGACATTTTAATTCCAACTTTAAGAAATATACGAAAAAGGTTATGATGATATCTGATATGAATAAATACTAATTTTTTTATTTTTTATTTTTTTATTTATTTATTTATTTATTTATTTATTTATTTATTTATTTTTTACCCCATGTCCTGTCCGGCTGTGGAGCAAACAGAATAATGTCTGAGTGCCAAAAACAAGCCCAAAAACAATAAATACTAATATTTTAAAGATAATTCAAGTAAAGTCCCTGTTGAGAGCATGAGGTGTGTAGATAAATTAAATGTATGAGTAAAACATGTTTTACTAAACATAAAAGTACTATTACATGTAAAAGGCTGGATTTATTAGCAGTCCATTTGGTTGGAATGAGTCAACCCATCTCCTGTCAGATACATTGGGATTGATTCCTTCCTCCTAGAGGAGGGCACTCAGACATTTTGCTTAAAAAAGACAACATTATTTAATTCATCATTTAAAAACTCCCTGTTTGTGTGAGAATGTGTTAAACTATGGTACTGATAAGTATAATTACATTGACAACAACAACAATGATCACGTCTATTCTCAACCGTTGTTGAAATTCTTGAAGTTGATGCTCTTAAGGGGAGGAAAACATAACATTAGAGATTCTACATACCTTGTAAATGTTATTTATAATAGCTTCATACCAATGCAAGAACTTTACAAATTCATGTTACTTTAAAAAGGTATTTGTTTTCTTTCGAGTGTGAGCAGGGGACAGCAGATCTGATCATAATGTGTGTTTGTAGTGACCACAGAAGGAAACAAGTGTTTATATTTCTGACACCATTATGGATCTCAACCAGCTCCACAGAGTCCAGTCTATTGTGGTTCTGCTTGATGTTTATTTTTGTCTCCTGATGTCTTTAACATCCTTGTGTTGGACTAATCATCCAGTTAAATGATAACATTTGGTTTCTGTATTTTCCCTCTAGATGTGAGTCTATCTGCTGAAATATACTTGTTTTTATCGTGAATGTAAAATAGCGACAAGATGTGACCACATTTTTGACAGTTTGTCTGTAGATAAACAGGTGTAGCAATGATGTCTGACACAAACCACTGATGAGGGGATGTATTACACGTTTCCTGACATGCCTACCCTTTTTTTGGATTTGGGCAGCAGTGCAGCAGATCGCTCCTTGTCCTCAGTTTCTTTTCCTAAAATTCAAACACCGCCACTTCTCAGGAAACGGTAGATATTTCAAACTAAATGAGTGTTGGGGCTATCAGAATCAAATGTCTTTTGTAATAGAAGTAAGTACCATATTGACCCAAATATAAGACAAGGTTTCATTGAAAATAATGTGAAAATGTGGGGTCGCCTTACAATCGTGGGTCTATCTAGTTGTTTGAGGTCATTACATGACCGCAACAGCAGAGGGCGCCAGCATTTTATAAAAATCAAAGCCTTGCCATCAAAGACTAGATTCAAAATGCCGTGGGGCGATTTAACAAACAACAGAGGCAGAGTTTCAACGCTAATTTTAAGATAATGGTGGTCAATGCAGCAAAGGCATCAAACAGCTTGTCAGGCAGCCAGGAAATATGGAGTTATGGAGTGAAATGTCTGAAGAAAGTCTTGGAAAGGGGGGTTGTCTTATACTCAGGGTCGTCCTATATTCAGGTCAATACGGTAATTTAGATAAAGATTGGCATGTTGTCCTTTAAATGCATCCATGTTAACACACTCAAATATGGACAAACTGCACCAGCAGAGATTTGTTTGGCAGTACAGAATGAAGTAAAAGTCTCTTTGCTTGACTTTTGTAAATTTGATAGATGCAAAACCCTAATTTGCACCCACAGATGATGTGCAAAAGAACTGCAAGTCCTAAGTAAGCATATAGCTTTGCAGCAGAGGATGAGGCACAGACTTGCTTCTCACCTTTCCATCTTCCACTTATACAGGTCCATGTCGCTGGGGCAGCATCACCAATAGTGAAGTCAGATATTTTCACCAGCCTATCCAGTGAGACCCCAAGTACTTTACATGCCAGTCTAAAGTTAGATTTTCTCCAGCGTGTCCTGGCTTAACTTTGGGGGCTTCTTCCAGCAGGACATATCTGAAACATCTTCCCAGGAAGGCATCTGGCCCAGATCCTCAAACCACCTCAGCTGCCTCCTCTCAAAGTGGCTCCTCCCACCAAGGCACGGATGAGGTCTTTGTTAATTAGAAGAGCAAACCACAATTTGCACCTACATAAGACCTACAATTGTTCAGTGAATTGCACATCCTGAGTAAGCAGAATTTAACAGTGCCAAATGAGGTCCAGATTGATCTGAAAATGACCGTTTGCAAGGGCTTTGTACATTTGGCAGAGGCACAAACCCCTAATATGCACTCAAAGAAGACACGCTTTTAATGGTTTCAATTGCATGTCACAAATAAACAGAATTTGGCAGTGCAGAATGAAGGTCTGACTAATGTGCACTGTTTTTTTTTTTTTTTTTTTGCTAAGCATTTTTATTTGACAGTGTCACAAAACTTAATTTGCAACTGCAAATTATGTGCAATACTTTGGAGAATTTGCACACTATTTTAGGTGGTATATCAGCTGTTGCTATTGCTGGATCTAGTGAAAGTGACATTTGCCGACCTCAACCATAATCACTCTGACAAGTTGTGTCTGATTTAAGGTGACACATCCTCCAGACAGTAAACTCCTTGCCCTACATCAAAGAGATAAACTCTTCCCTCTCTGCTGGCTATCACTTCTATCCTAGTCATGGTCCAGGACTGATCGGAATGAAAATGTGAAAATTAAGCTCTCCAGCCTATGTGAGGGTGTTTAGACAACAGTTTAAAGTCTTTAAAGCCTGGAGGAGTTTTTATATGAGCCCACTTGTGTTGATTGACCGTCAATCAAAATAAAAAAAAATAAAAAAAATTATCAAAGTGGGCAGATCTAACTTCCATGAGTTTGATTCAGAAGTGTCAAACATCCAGTAGTTTTTTTTTCTTGATTTTGACGTCCTCCACTTTCTAACCTTTTTAAAAACCTCATGGATGTTGACCGTTCTGCTCCTACAGTGTGTAGTGTGGTGTCACACAAGACGGCACATCACACATAAATGGATTTCACCCACAAACATTCCCACGGTGGACGTCCCGCAGAACTTCTCCAGATCAAACTTGACTTCAGAGTAACAAACATGACAGCTTTTATTTTGATCATAAACAACAATGCACTCATGACAGTTTTGTTGCCAGATTTAACAAAGATACAAACAGCTGTTTTGATGTGGGACTCTCCTCACTCCATGTAGCTTGTGTCTGTCAACTCGCTCTCTGATTGGCTACAGGTCAAATTCCCCAGGCTGCTCCTCAAGGGGACATCACACTCACTGTGACACAAGTTAAACTGTGAAAGGAGTTATGCAGTCTGTAAAATCTGCAATGACAGAGTCAACTACTCAGGCAACACGATAAATTTGTGAGCACATGTGAGTAGATACCATGACGACGTAATGTTAAAGGTTCATTTTAGCATCAAACAAATAGATTTTGCTTTGCTGACAACTGAAGAGGCTAACTTTTCTGTCCAGCTGCGACAGCTTTCCAACAATTAAATTCATAACTATCACAATATATCGTATTGCTTGTAGTATCAGATCATCTGATCACATGACTTCTACCACTGCTGACAGCTCTACCTGTCATTCCCACCTGATGACCTCACAGTCTCAGCATGGATCTCGGACTGTCTCTCTGATATCTGGAGATGGGTGAAAGCCCTTCATCTCCAACTCAACCTCTCTAAAACCGAACTGCTTGTTATCCAGCCAAACCAACCAGACAACACACTATCTCAATCCAGACTGACTCCCTATCTCTGGCTCCATCAAAGACAGCTGAAACCTGGGTGTTGTGATTGACGACCAGCTGACCTTTAAAGATCAGGTTGCTTCTGTCGCTCATTCGTGCCGCTTCGCTTTGTTTAACATACTAAAGATTAGACCATACCTGACACAACACACCACCCAGCTCCTGGTGCAGTCTATGGTCATCTCCTTGAATATTGCAATGTCCTTCTAACTGGTCTTCAGCCTGCACTGTGAAACCTCTACAAATGGTTCAGAAAGCAGCAGTGCATTTGGTCCTTAATCAGCCAAACAGAGCACATGTCACCCCTCTGTTCATTGAGCTCCTGGCTACCTTTAGCTGCCCTCATCAAATTCAAGTTGCTAACGTTAGCATACAAAGAAAGGAATGGCTCCCATCTACTTGAATCGTCTTGCTAAGGCTGATGTCACAGCTCGGTAACTCGAGTCATCAAAGGATCATCAGCTAGCAGAGCTACACCATGCTGGGACAGTCCAGACTCTTCTCATCTGTTGTTCCCCGATGGTGGAATGACCTACCAAGCTACCAGAGCAGGGGCGTCCCTGTCTATCTTCAAGAAACTCCTGAAGACCCAGCTCTTCAGAGAACATCTTCTAGACTAGCACCTACCTTCCCCTACTCCTTCATGCACTTCACTCTATCCTCTGTTCTTTTCCCTCACGGTCACCTTAGAGACTAGTGTTCAACCATCTAAGTAGTTTTTTTAGGGTTAATGTCAGGGTTAGTTGTTTGTTAGCCTCGACAGTAGCTTCTTGGTTACAATATCATTTCTAGGTCACTTTGGATAAAAGCCTCTGGTAAAAACATAAACATAGAATTGCGATATATCACGATATATTAGTAAGTAAGTAAGTAAGTAAGTAAGTAAGTAAGTAAGTAAAGTTTATTCATATAGCACCTTTCACAGAAAAAATCACAAAGTGCTTCACAGAAAACAGAATCAAACATGATAAAACAAATAAAATTAATAAAACAAACAAAATATCATTACAAATCAAAATCATTAAACAACAACAAGAGAACACAAAATAGTTATTTAAAAGCAGTTTTGAATAATTGGGTCGTTGCTCCTGTACCGTGATGTATATCATATTGCCAGATTCTTGCAAATACACGCCCCTACATGACATATACCCAGGAATTTAACAGACCAAAACACGTCAGCTGAAAACAGGTATGTTCAGATTTTATACAAACCATGCAAGCATGAATCACATACAGCCCCGGGTTCATGGATGGATATGCAAAGGACATCTGTTCTAAGAAAACTTAGCTCTTATCCAACTTTGAGGAAAAATGACATTTATTCCACTTAGGATTTACCCTACAGCTGAACAAGCTGTCACGACGACCAATAACAACGTAAAATATTCTACTCTAAATGTAATGACTAGTATATAGGCAGCGCAACATGGTACCATCTTATTTTCTCATAAAAGCTCACTGATTGAATAAGTAATTACTTTTTCCATCACTTTTAATGGATCACTCAGTAATCACCCTATCTCTAACTTAATTATGCCTGTAGAATTACATTTTCATTATTTGGGTTGCTATTGGAAAGATCCCTGGTGGGTCTTTAACTTCCCAAGGCGTTTAACTATCCTCTTTCTCATCACGACAGGACAGAATTTACAGTCAGTGTACAGACAGATCAGGGGAAGGGGGAGGGGTGTGAATGGGAGGAAAACAGACAGCTAACAATAACAAATGGAGGTGAAAATGGAGAAACAGTGTTAAAAAATACATGAAACTGGGAGGTCAGAGCAGATGGTTTCAGGAGGCTGTTGAAAAGACTGAGATGTCTGAGAAATGGAATACGTTGGATGGGTGTTATAAGCAGTAAAGTGTGAAGCTATACAGTATAAGAAGAATATGTTGGGTAACTTCATGTTTAAATGTTAAAAGTCTAACACACCTTGAAGGAATCGCCTGCCATCTCTCAGGACAGTTTTAAACTAAAATCAGCCAATGATGAGAAAGGATGGAGGTGTATTTGTTTGAGATCTCCTGTAACATGGTATCAATCAGAGTACTTGCTGTGAATGCCTCTCAGCTTCGATCACACCAAATTCTATCTTGATATCTGTGAAACTGACTGAGGTGTTTGTGTTTGCTAATGTTGATAGATTGTGGTGGCAAGCTCAGTCTCTAGAAACAGGAAGTTGTTCTCTGACAGGAGCAATACTCATGGCTTTTCTGATCTGGAAAAACTCTGCTGCCAAACAGACAAAATTGCAGCAAATTTTTATGTATTTAAACTCTCTCATAAAAGTCATATTTTCGCACTATATGAACGGTTTGTAAACCTCTACAATTTAGCATTAGACTGTTTAGTTTATGCTGCTGCTGAAGTAGCATGCTGAGGTGATGTTTTTTTGGATTTCACAAACAAAAAATAAAATAAAATAGTAGACGTTTAGAAGCAGGTAAAATACCCATCTAATGCATCAGTATAACTTTTTAAACATTAGACGTTTTAAATATATAAAAATTAGTTTATAATTTTTTAACATTTTGTAGCAGACTCTCTCCTGATCCGATTAGCTTTGAGCATAGCTCCAGTCAGAGGACTACTTCCTGTTTCTATAGATTCCCCTAGCTTTGACTGAGGTCAGCAGTGAGTATGGTCTTTACTGTAGATCAGGGGTGAAAAACCTCCAGACTCCAGGCCATATACTGCCTACAGATCCCTTTTATCAGGCTTTTTATCAGGGAAAAAAACATCAATAACCAATGATGTTTCTGTCATCAAATCGACAATAACTCATATATTCGAGCCTGAATTGGAGTCAGTGAACACAACAGCAGTCAAGCGTCAGAGAGAGAAAGGACAGGGAGATCAGGCATGGACAAGCAATCTGCTGACGCACATGTTTGGGCGGGCCTGGACAGCAGTGTGTTAGGTCGCTGTGAAGCGCACAGACCATGATTACTCACAGCCAAGCTGCGGCGTGGTTTGGGCGCTGTAATTTCCTCTTATGAGTGCGGGGCACTGCTAAAGGCTTCTGGTTGACATGCAAGACCTATATCAACATTCTGGGATGCAGCGTCTCCAGTGCAGGGGAATGGGGCGTGTCCGAGGAGCAGTGCTGTGCAGTCCAGCACTGGGTCCTGATCCAAACGCTGGAGCGTCTCAACCCACTGGTTTCATTCTGAATGTGGCCCTTGGAGGACTTTATAAAATGAAAATTGGCACCTTACCAAGAAAAGGTTCCCCACTCCTGCTGTAGATAGATGACTGATCTTCAAAAAGACACAAATATCCTTTTAAGAAATCTCACTTTTACTAGAAGTGAGCATTATGATTGTAGTAGAGTTCTTAAACAGTAAATATCTGAGGTTGGCATTTCTGACCTAGATCTGTATAAAGAGTAAAACACACCTCAAAATGTGCTGTAAACTAAAACAATTGATGGATTTTTCAAACCTACCACAAAATTATGGGTAACCTCTTAGTGATTCTTTGGATTTTTTCCCAATTCCCTTCATTAAAGCCATACTCAGTAGCCAGGTAAACAAATGAGGTCTCGCTAGCCAGTTTACAGAAACACAACTCTGTGCACTCACCCCTCCCGTCGGGTAAAATCCATAAGCCAGCCTTCCCCCCGGGATGGGACCCCGTTTTGCGATGATAACAATGCAGAGTTTAACTTCACTGTTCCCCCAGCTTTTCCTCATTTCACCTCCAAACGATTTTAGTTTTCTGCTAGCTGAAAAGGTGTTTTTGGGGGGGACTCTGGTATTTTTATCTTAAAATGGAAGCGCTAACGGACGGCTAATTCGCTAATTCTGTCCTCCTTTCACTTCCGGGATTTTCAGACGGAAAATGTGTCCGGGCGGATTAATGCCAATCCAAGCAGTGAGGAAATGCGGCTGACAGACAGCTGGATTGTCCAATTCTATCGTTCGGTCCGAACGGTTAGAGAACTGCGGGACAACTAATTTATTGATTTTTTGGTTTTTTTCTTAATCTCCACAATATATTTATGTCTATACTATGTTGGAACGTTGTTAAGAGGCTTTAAAAAAAACGCTAAAAGCTACATTGTTTACCTGGCTACTGAGTATGCCTTTAATACAACTCTCACAAATTTCCCAAGACTTTAAGAAAGCAATGTCAAATTGCTTTCATGTGCAAATGTTGCTATTCATAGCCTTAACTCAAAATACTTAAGAGAAGTTTGTTTTCCAGGGAGTGTCGATGAGTTTCAGGGATGTTTGATCCAGACAGGAAGCTGGATCTCATGCTGTTTCCCTTACGTGTGTGTGAACCTTAAGGCTTACGGATTCCAGTTGCAGTGGAGCTCTAATGACTTCATGAGCTGAGCTGAGTCAGAAAGGTAACCACGAGGAACGGCATTGAGAAATCCTGCAATCAAGAGTGTCTCGGAGCACCGTGTGTAGTAGCGCTGCAGTCGCTGAAAGTAAAGTGAGTGGTGTGGGGTTGTAGTCAGGCTGTGTGTTTCATCCTGTGCTAGTTCTGTGGCACAGCTTGGATTATCGGTGGTGTTATGGTCCGGGGCAAGGCTTTCATGCTGCCACCGTGGTCAAATGCCTTTGATACGCTTGGCCAGCACCCCCCAGGCAGCACAAATCCAGAGGACGAACAAGGCAGAAGGAGAGTAAAAAGGCACCAAAAGACACACTGGATTCCTATGAAGTGTTTCTCTCTTTTGATTTGGTGTGTATGTGCCTCTCCATGTGTGTTCAAAGTCACCCACATGCTATGATCATACACTGTGTGATGTGCATGTGTGTTTTCTAGCCTTCCAGTCAGAGAGGTGGAGCGTGAAATCGGGTCTCTCTTTCCCTCCGTCTTGTTTCCACAGACTCTCCGTCTGTATGTCACCATCTGTCCCTCCCTTGAAACCTTCGTCGCTCTATTACTCTCCCAGTCACTGACCTTGCTATCACCCATTTCACACCACCTTCTCCATCAGTGTCTCTCCCCCTGCTTGTCCTTGTCACTCCC
>SSNR01000053.1:2020699-2035699 GCA_006937965.1 Callopanchax toddi | reverse complement strand
AAACACATAACTTAATGTGAGGACATCTATGGGTTGATTTATTTGCCTGTGTGGATTGGATGTGTTTTTACCGATATCTGGTGAGAATTTCTTGGCAATAGTACTTTAAAGAATTACGTAGAAAAATGGTGACGCATTTGATATGTTTTTTTACCTGCTGTGTATGTGTGTGTGTGTATGTGAGTGATGTAACATTTCCAAGTGAACTCATGTAATACAGCTGACTGACCTTGTGCATGTCAAAGCAAGAAGTATTCTGCAGCAGTGATAAGCTGCTTTGTTAGGTAAGCACTTTTGTGTTTTTCTCAGTCACAATTCATCGAAGCGCATCTCCTGCCAAGAGACATTGCAATAACAGAACAATCTCCGTTACTCTGCAGCTTAGATAACAGCAGAATAAAACAAAGGTAGAAAAGTAGAAAGGCCTTTTTTTGTCTTTTTCTTCTTCATTGACTGTCAGCCGCTTTGTGTAGGTGTGTGAGAGGGTGTAAAGAGTGCCACATGAAGAGAAAAACACCGACTGAGAGACCTCAGCTGGTTCAAGCTATTACCTTGAAGACGGCCTCTCAAAAGCAAAAGTGTACAGTGTTCAACAAATAAAAAGAGAAAGAAAACTATGAATGACAATTTGTTTCAAGCTCTTAATTCATCCGGAACACAGACACAACCCTTTGAGCAGAAAACAATAGAGCAACAGTATATTCCATCAAAGGATGTTTGAGACATTAGCATTAACGCTGTGGGCAACATGCACACTTTCAGGATTTTTTATTTCCCCTGGAGCCTTTTTAATTCTTTATGCCAATTTAATGTGCATATTTGCTTGTAAGCTGCTTTTCATGTAGCACATCAAATAGTTTGTACACATTGTGTGTTTTGAGGAGTTCAGACATTTTTTGTATTAGTGCGTCTCTTTTAAATTGACTATAGTTGTCAGAGGACTACTTCCTGTTCATCGAGACCTGCTTTGAGTGATGTCATCGATGGTTATGGTCTTTACTGTAAATACCTGATAGAATCTTCAAAGTGACCAAAAATCCCTGTGAGTTTTTACAAACACAGCAGATTCTATTGTTTCATTATTTATTGATCAAAACAGAACTAAGATGGAAAATGTTTTTATATAAACATGAGTTTTGTCTTTTTTGTTGGTCCAGTGCATACAAGTGTGTGTTAACACAATGCCAAAAAGGAAAGGCATCAGCAGTGGCCTTAGAGAAGCAACTGTCACTGGCCATCTATCTTGGAAAGGTTAGAGGTCATTTCCAAACAATTTACAGTCCATCATTCATCAGAGAGAAGGATTATTCACAAGCGAAACACATTCAGGACAGTTTGACAGTCCTCCCAGGATTGGATGTCCCAGCAATGGAGAGTGTACCGTACTGCTGTAAATAGCAGACAACCTATGAGTTCCATCTCAGACTCTACAGGTCTTTGTTAGTAGATCTAAATTCATGTAAGGACCAATAAAAAATAACAAGTAAGGTTTGTTTTTATAGCTTGAAGGGGAAGACATGTTGTTTTTAGAGAGAAGAGGACAGTGCAAATGTTTGCAAAGTCCTGAAAGGTTGTCTTTTGGACAGATGAGACCAAATTAGATATGTTACCCCATAAACTGGTGCATATAATCTTTTCATTGCCTCTTCTCTGTGAGCTCGTTCGAGGGGTGGGGAGGGGAGGTGTTGGTGCGGCGTGTGTGTCTCAACAAGCTGACAGTCGTATGAGCACTGTTCCACTGTGCAGGGGGATGTGACGATCATCTGTTTAGGACCGCCAGATGCACGATCGAGACCGTAAAGTTGCCAGTCTGCAAAGGCATGTTCATGGAGAGGCGTCTGGTATCTGGTGCACATGCACACTGTGCACCTCTGCTCAAAAATAGCTCCATGTTTAGAGAAGCATATCAGAGTGAAGAGTTCATACCAGCTGTCAGCATGGTAGTGGAGGGCTGGTGGTTTGGGTTGCTTGCAGTCATTGACATGAACTCCTCTGTAGACCAAAGTATTCTAGAGTCATGTGAGTTTATCTGTCTGGCAGCAAAAACTTGGTCTAAACTGGGTCATAAAACAGCCCAAAGGTCCCAAACAGCAGCAGATCTACAAATGAACAACTGGAAAAGAGAAGACTCTATAAGTTTTAATGGTCAAGTCAATGTCCAGAGCTGAGTGGGTGGGTGGGTGGGTGTAGTGGGACCTTAGCAGAGCTGAACGTTTGCTGTTGAGTTGACCTATTTCTTCCACACATTTGAATTTTGCCTTTGTTCTTGTTTAGTAAATGATGACATGGTGGGTTCTGGTGTTTTTTTTTTATATACATTTAGGGTTGGATTTGAAATATTTCAGAACCCGGTCAAAGCGAGATCTTTGTTATTGTGTCCTGATACGTCAGTCCCTAGAACTGAAAGAGGGTGTGTTTAGCTAACAGGTCAGCCCATATATGGTTCAACATTCATGAACAGCAGTAGTCACATACGGTCTTTCCTGTTCCATAGGTGGTGTACAAGAACAATGACTTTAAGCTGGAGCTGTCGCGGCTGGCCATCGAGCGTGACCCTAAAATCACACTGAATGGAGACCTGGTGTTTCGCTGTGAGGATGTGGCGGCTCTGGATCCCGTAACGTTTGAAACTCCTGAGTCCTACATCTCTCTGCCAAAATGGAACACCAAAAAGACAGGTTCTATCTCGTTCGACTTCCGGACCACAGAGCCCAGTGGGCTGCTGCTGTTCAGCCATGGGCGCCCTCAAAGCCCTAAAGAGCAGAAGCCTGGTAGGGAACTGAAGACTGATTACTTTGCCATGGAGCTTCTGGATGGGTATTTATTCCTGCTGATCGATATGGGTTCTGGAAAAACAAAACTCAAGGCCAGCAACAAAAAGGTCAACGATGGGGAATGGTGCCATGTGGATTTCCAGAGGGAAGGGAGGAAAGGTAAGGTTTAAACTGGCACCACATTGAATCTGATGACTAAACATTTTCTTTAATATTTTTGCAACTTGGGACACACAGAGTGAATGAAGACTGAACAGTTTGACATCATTGAGACCTGTTTTGAGCCTAACAATATTCAGTCAGTGTCACAGACACTAATGATGATACAACCTGTAGTATATTTTCCATCCATCTATTTTACCACTAAGGGTCACATAGAACTGGTGCCTATATCCAGCAGTCATTGAGTGAGAGGCGTGGTTTCATCCTGGACAGGTCGCCAGTCCATCACAGGGACACACAGAAACAAACACACACACTCACACTTGGGGATCATTTACAGTTGCCAATTAACCTAACATGCAAGCTTTTTGGTCTGCAGTACATTTTAGTGTAGATTTATTTTCCAGAGATGTCTTGAAATGCCTCCACCTGTCTGTGGCCACAAACAGAGGCATCGCTCCGCTTCGATATGTGGTGTTGGATGGATGATCCGTAGGTGTGAAAGCACCTTGTGGACATAATATCTCCTCCTAATGGTGTCCTATAATGAGGAAGGGTGTGAGTGAGAGTTGGTGTGTGTGTGTGTGTGTGTGTGTGCATGCATGTGATCTCACCGCTGCTTCTGCTGTAATTGGCTTTTAATAGAAAATTAAGATGAAGTCGTTAATCACAGAAGGAGAGAGGGCCTTTTGTTTCACCCACTCCCTGCTGCATTCTGCTTCCCTTCTTTTCCATTTAGCCTTTTATAGACACATTAGACACACATGCGCTCACACAGTCTGCTGTCATCTATTCCCTGTTTGCTGTTTGACTATTTTTTTCTGTTCTACACCCCTAAATTAGACACTCAGTCCCTTACACACTTGATCTCCCACCTGCTCTTCCACCTATCAACACCACCTTCAATCATTTTCACAGTGGATTCGAGATAAAATATGATGGATGCAGTAAAACAAAAACACAAGCTGCTCTCTCTTTTCATATTTTTTTTGCTTTTCAGATATCCCCCTTCTGTGTTGCATAATAAAGGTTTTCCGTTTGACGTTAATCTCTTTTAGGATCTATCTCCGTCAACAGCCGCAGCATGCCTTTCATGTCCCCAGAGGGCAGTGAAATCCTGGACCTGGACAGTGATATGTTCCTGGGCGGACTGCCTGAGACCAAGTCGGAGCTTATCCTGCCACCAGAGGTCTGGACAGCGCTCCTTAGCTACGGCTATGTCGGCTGCGTCCGAGACCTCTTCATCGATGGCAAGAGCCGCGACGTCCGTCGTCTGGCTGAGATCCAGAGTGCTTTTGGTGTCAGCAGCTTTTGCACCCGTGAGCTGCAGAAGAGGTGCAGCAGTGCCCCCTGTGGCAATGGAGGCCTGTGCAAAGAGGGATGGAACCGCTACATATGTGACTGCACTGGGACAGGATACCTGGGCTCAAACTGTGAGATAGGTAAGGAAGAGGATGGAGTAAGAAAGTTGTTTCTTTTCTTAACACAAGTTAGTATTTTATGAATAGCTATATAGTCAAAAATTAGGGCACAGAAGTACATATACCAGAACAAAAGGGACCCCTAAGAAGGTAGAAAAACTGCTTCTTCCTGAATATCTTCTAGTATTATGCATTGGTTGTACTCATGGGAGACATTATGGTAGATACTCTAGTATCTTGTACTGCAATCGAGGCTACACCAACAGACGAACAAAACTGATCTCTAAAAAGGTAGAAACTACAAAGCTACCACCCCAAAGACAAGCTAACATGCCTTTAGGTACTTTTTCTGCGATTGTATGTGGTTATCAGCTCAGTTCAGTGGGGTTACCATAGGGTAAAACACACATATCAACAGCACCCTTTAAACAAATAAGTAAATACTACTTTACAAAACAAATGTTCAAACGCATTCTGAGAAACCTAAGAATAAGAAACATGTCAACACATGTATTGACATAATTCTTCTTTGTAGTCAAGACAATCAAGTGTCTGATGTGAGAGCAGCAGTAAAACTCCACTGGGAGCTCGGTTTGCCTCCCGGGGCTCAGTTGCAAAAGGGGGTCCAGTAGCTGGGAGGAGGCAGTCGAGGGGTTGGCAGCAATGTGGCGGTGCAGCCGGGCTTACTGCCACCATCTGTGCCTGTCACGCACAAAACAGGGTGAATCTGCCACAGGGGGCTATGGGGTGAGTTAGTCAAATAGCACCACGCTGCTTCAGGCACATGGGTCCACGGCTGCACGTCTGTGGAGGCGAACTGAGCCATGGCGGTATTGGATTTTGAGGGACAAGGAGGGTAATGAGGGAAGGAGAGATTGGATTCAAATCAGGACAGTTGAAGCAGAGGATGAAATTTCTTTATCTGAGAGGTGATATTTTAACAGTTTAGTCCTTGGGTGCTGAGATGACAGGCTTGGTTTCTGTTATGTTCTTCTGCCATCTAGTGGTGCTTAATGTCACTACAGGAAATAAAGCAGTTTCCTAAAACCCACCAAAACACAGCATTGTGTCCAATAACAGCTTGTTTAATCACGGAGCATTGATGGAGGTGGTGTTTTAAGTATCTCCATCATTATGATTCATTATTACTGGTTGATAAACCTGCAGTGACCAAAGAAGTAAACGTACATGTCCAGCATGCATTACCAAATGTCACTGCTGTTACTCAATTCTTGCCCTGCAAAGGAGGTTTTCCTGCACAGCTGAATATTATATATTTGTACAGTTTAAAAGCTTGAAACACTCTGTGACAGTGACTCATGGTAGCCTATTGTGAAACGTGTCGATCCACACTGCAAGACAGGAGCAGCCCTCAGGGAACTGCCACTCTCCACAGCGGTCTATTTATGGAAGGGTTGATTACGATCGCAGGAACCACAGTAGTACCTGATTTTAATGGGAACATTTCAGAAACCAGTTTCCTTTTTCCTATTGTCGTTTTTCTTAGTTTTGAGGTAAAAAATAATAATCTGCCTGAATCATTTCACACATGAATCTCACTCCCCTGCTGTTTCTCTGGAAAGTCTAAGAAAAGCTGAGTTCTCCTCAACAGGAAAGCGTAGCTTAAGAAATGATTCACTGGCACGAAGACTTGGCAGACAGTGAAAGGGGTTTACGTCACTGCAGTAAACACATTCAGAAAAACACAAAGACAGACGTGCAGATGTGGACTTGACATGTTGTCATCAAACATGCTGCTGTTTCTGACACACTTTTATCATCACTCTTACAGAAAATTCCTTTGATTTGATGTCATCGATAGAAATCTCTAGTACGATTTAAAATAAAATGCTTCAGAAATAGCAAACATGGGATTTGTTTATTTACAAATCCTTATGGAGAAATGGTCAAATAATAGAAAATAGTTATACTGGCAGCCTCCATTAGTCTAAAGAGTCCCATCAAAACAAGCAGAAGCATCAAACCGTGCTACAGAACATTCAGCTAAATTAATAGAAACGAGCAGCGAGGTTATTGAATATTTCTGCCAGAACATCCCGTGTGTTCTCTGTGATGGATGGATGGAGGAAGTAAAAATGACCAGAGGTCCTGTTTAAAAGGCAGGTGTCACAAGTTTTCATCTTTTGACAGTTTTTATGTTTCTGTATGAGACATATTTTTATGCTGAGTTCAATTTTAAAGCATTTTTATTTTACAAAAAAAGTATTTTGGGGGGGAAAAATAAGATTCACTAGAACATTTGATTTGCACATAAAAAAATTTTTGCTCTTCAAAAATATATAATATCCTTTTAAATTCCTTGCAAAAACACTCAGTGTTCAGCTGAACCACACAACTTTTATATTTGTTAAAGTTAGATTTAGAATCCTCTGGCTTTGATGTGTTGAATTATTACTCATCTTTTATTGTTTTACTGTGTGCTTTTATTTTTAACTTGTTACATTTATTGTGTGTTATAGTGATTCTGAGTGCTTTTATGCTATTGTTTTTAACTTGTTACTTTTATTGTTTTATTGTGAATTTGTATTGTACGGTGTTCTTGGGTGTCAGAAAGGCGCCAAAAATAAAAATTATTATTATTATTATTATTTATTTATTTATTTATTTATTTATTTATTTATTTTATGGGGGGGGGGGGTAAGACAAAAGTGGAGGACAGACACTTTTTCCAGTGGGACACCTTCCCAGGTTCTGGCTAATAACCTGGATATTAGGGTTATTTTATAGTTTTTGTTTGTTATTTATTTACAGTAAGGGCCACAGCCATCAGTGACATCACTCAAAGTGGGTGGAGTCACTACAAACGGGAAGTGTTGTGGCCAGTGACTCATGGCTTTTCAGATCAGGAGAGACACTGCTGCTGCACGGTGGTTACATCTACTTTACAGATATAATGTTATATTAGCTGTAAAACAACTTATTTAGCTTGTTTCAACCAAACAACATCTGATTATCCATATTATTGTATGTGCTGCCCCAGCAGCATACCCACCCACCCATCCATCCATATATTTTCCTAAGTTCTTCATCCAGTGAGGTCATGGGGAGCTGTCACCTGTCTCCAGCAGTCTCAGGACATATCACCAGTCCATCACAGGGACACATAAAGACAAGAGACTTCATTCACACTCTCACTCACACCTAGGGACAATTTAGTCACCAGTAAACCTAACATGTATGTTTCTGGTCAGTGAGGGGAAGCCAGAGAGTTCCCAGTAGAAACCCACAGATGCATTGGGAGAACATGCTAGCTCCATGCAGAGAGGACTCAGCCAGAGGTCAAACCTGTCACCTTCTTTCTGTGAGGTGACCCTTCTAACAGCAGCTCCACCTTGCAGCCCAGCAGCATGAGACCATAAACTGAAGTTTATGTAATGTCAAATACATAAACAATAAAAAAAGTGCAAGAAAGAAAATTAGCAGCTAAATTGTCATCGTTCTGCAGCAGTGTCTCATGATTTGGCTAGCTCTGAGTATTTTTCCTTCCTGTTTCTAGAGACTCTGCCCACTTTAAGTGATGTCATCAGTGGGTGTGGTCTTTATTGTAGATAAATAACTGATAGAACACCAATTCAAAATGACCCAGATATCTCTATAATACTTAAACATTTATCAAACATCAATATTATTATTTTAATCATAAATATTTAATTAAAAACATTTAGAGTAACTTTACACACACACACACACACACACACACACAGTATATAGTATATTGTATCTTCTAAATCAGGAGTTATTAATAGTTGGCCTACAGGCTTCCTATTTCTGGCCCTTGACCCATGTGCTGTAGCTCCAGGAGGAGGAGCTGCAGCTGCATTCCCCCCTCAGGTTGAAACTGATTACTCGTTCTAAACGTTAAACGGTAGATTAATGCTTATTCAAGCTTTTAACTTGACAAGCATAACACATTTTGTCAAAATCTGCTTTGTCTACTGGCCATCACATGCCCTAATTTCTACAGATCTGAATCGGCATCAACCACGAAAAACAACAATATTTGGAAATTACATCATATTTTTAAAATCTTCCGTTTAAAAAATTCTGAGAAAATATCTGAAATATCCCTTTGAGTCTAGCTTTTGCAAACATATGGCAAATGTTTAAAAAAAGAAGCAAATATTAGTCATTTGAAAAATCACTTCTATGGATCCTCTGACTGTATCAAACGGTTGGTTGATTCTTCACTCTCACAGTTAAATATTCAGTCAATTTATTGGTTGATCAGTCAGTTGGTTTTTCAGTTAATCAGCCAGTCAGTCAGTTAATTTCTCCCACTGTGTTAATTGGTCAGTTGAATAATTGGCCTACTGTTTTAATTGGTTAGCCAGTTAATCAGTCAGTAAGTAAATGACTGGATGTACTAAGTGGTTGGCCAGTCAGTTTGTATGTAAACAATTTAAAATTCAAGAATCTTTATTATCCCCTAAGGCAGAGATCACTAACAGGTGGACCGTGGTCCAGAGATGGACCCAGAGCCGGTTCTGTCCGGACTACGCAGCAAATCCAGGATCCAGTCCTCGGTCTAGGGGCAGAGGGAATGTCTGGGAAGACACACGAGTGCTACCAGAGCTGGCTGACTGCCCAGCACGTGGCACAATCCCTCCCCCTGAACGGGTCTGCTCCATGCATCATCCAAAACTTGGTCCGAGGGAGGGGGCATGTCCGGGGAGACATAGAGCACTACTGAGGAGCTAAGGCAGGTTCGCTGGTTGCTCCGCACCTGAACACGCCCCCTCCCCCTGAATGGAAATGCTCCATGCGTGGTTCAGTACTCAGTCCAGGGGGAGGGAGTGTGGTTGGGTGCAGAGCGAGATGCGTAGTACACCGACGACTCCCCTCACCCTGGACTGAGGACTAGGTCATGTATGCCAGGTCATGTGCATATTACAAAATAGCAGATCGTGGTCTGGATCTGCTGATTCTGTCCAGACTGTAAGTCTTTGGGAGCCGATTCTTCTACTAATCCTGGTTGCAATAATGCGTTGGTGCGGTACTGCCCGCGCAACTGCTGTCCTTTAATCAGCAGCATTGTTGTTTACCAATCAATTGGCCCCTTTTAGCTTTTGTTTATATGTTTTAGACACTACAGTTACATGACAGTTGATGCTGAGTTGTTAATGTAATCAGTTTTCCTGTCTGCATCAAGAATTCCTCATTCTCTCTATTCTTTCCCAGATTTCTCTAACTTTTCCTTTCCGTTCCCCCCTGTGCAGAGGCAACAGTTCTGAGTTACGACGGCAGCATGTATCTGAAGATCATCATGCCGATCACCATGCACACGGAGGCGGAAGATGTGGCAGTCCGCTTCATGTCCCAGCGGGCGTATGGCCTGCTTATGGCCACAACGTCTAAGGAGTCAGCGGACACCCTGCGACTGGAACTGGACGGAGGCCGGGTCAGACTCACAGTCAACCTTGGTAGGCCACCAGGACTCAGCACCTTGCTAGCCATGCCCCCATTCCCCTGTCTGCTCATGATCACCCGACAGTTTGACCGTGAACGTCATTGTACTTACAAATGTGTTGGCTTTCAAACCATAATCTTTCTATTGTCTGGGACTGATAAAAGAGGGGGAAGTTTCTGAATCTGTCCCTCGGTTTCAGATTTCTTTAGGTGATTGACTACCAAAAGATTTCTAGTTGCTTATAATATTCACTACTTTAAAACAAGCTTGAAAGGTTCAGGTACAGAACTCTGAGGCACATATGAAGAAACTTTTTCCTCAAAGACTGCTTGCCACAAGATGATTAGACAAACTCCACTTACAGATACGGCCCCTGTACAGTTGTTTTGTCTTCAGTGGTGGGCCCCTTGCCCCCACCCTCTACGCATTCACTTATCAAATTTTAGCACTTTATTTTCTCTCAATACCCTGATCTTCAGCCTTAACCCTTCGACCTGTCTCTTAAGGTGGCCTTCCCTCTGCCTCGCTCTTCTGCTGTTCTAAGTTTTTGTAAAGGTAACTTAAAGATCGGTAAGGGCCAGTTCACACAGGAGGATTTTCAAACTGTGGGCTGATATCAAATCATAAGAGACCACACACATGTGGTGATAAAAACTCACTGATTTGACCGTACTGGTCCTACAGTGAGTGGTGTAGGGTGAACCGAGTTCACACATTCCCAGGTCAGACGTGAAATCTCACTGAACTTCTTGAGATCAAACGGGACTTCGGATTAAACAAACATGACAACTTTTATGTTTATTCTAAACAACAATGCACTCGTGACAGTTTTGTTCCCAGGTATAACAAAAAATACAAGCATGTGTTTAAATGTGAGGTTCTCCTTGTTTCATGCAGCTTTTGTCTGTCACCTCGCTCTCTGATTGTGACCACATTCTACAGGCTGCTCCTCAGGGGACACATTACACAATGCGATGTCGGGTCAAGACAATCCATGTTGGATTTCCCCGATTTGCGATTGAAGTGATCCGGACGTCCTTTTGAGCGGACCAGAGCACTCTGTACACACCACACATGGCAGGAATATCGAATATGATTATCTTTAGAGCCATTACGGTAATCAGGAGCGTCTTTAAGATTGTCAGAAGAGGAGAATCAGGGCAAAAATCAGCTTAAATATCTTGCTGTGTGAACTGGCCTCAAGCTCCACCTTTTATCAGCTGCACTGAAAACTTGGTATACTATCATTACTGGTTTGTTGAAAAATGAAGAAGTTATAAAATTAGCTTAAAGCTATTGTTAATGGGAATAAGTTCAATTATATGAAGAGAAGAATTTGGGTGATTGCTTTTTGCAGAGAAGAAGCCAGCAGCAGGAACCCAAACCTTTGAGCTTTGTCATATTTCATTAGAGGAATTATTGCTCTGGGAAAGATGGCGTGACTGGTTTGCTCTGGACACCTTAAGTCTGTCCTCAGTTTTTAGGCCCCCTCACACAGGATTAAGACTCTGCTACACCCTACAAAAACCTATTAGAACATGACTGGATCACAACAAAAACTTTTATCAGTGTGAAGTATTTGCCAGCATGAACATTTGTTCCCCACATCCCTGAGAATCTCTCATTTGCCCTTACCACACAAGCTCCCTCAAACATCATACAGTAAAATCAGTTTTGAACACATCCAGTTTTCTGAGTAAATCTATTGACATGACCAACATTTAGATAAGATGTCAAATACTGGGAGACTGTAGTCTGGTCTGATTGGACCCAAACTGAACTCTTTGTCACAATATACACCATATTTGGAGGTCAAAGGTCACTGAATATCAGCCCCCAAACACCAAACAAACAGTAAAGTTTGGAGGTGGCAGCATCAATGTGTAGGGCTGCCAGCATATCAGCATGTGGCTCTGGATGGCTTCATTTAATCACAGGAATAGGAAAATATAGCGAGACGTTTTGGGTAAAAATCAGCTACCATCTACCAGGATGATAAGATGAAACCAGAAGGACATTTCAGGAGGACAATGATCCCAGGATGTCAATTAACTCTTTACTGGTTTCAGAGAGAGAAACTGAAGCTGTTAGAATGGCCCAGACCATCACCTGACCTGAATCCTAGACAACATCTATGGAGAGAAAACTAAATGTCAGAGATCATAGAAGAAAACTGAAGAATGGGTCATTAGACTGGATTCTCCTACAGACGGCCTATTTAAGCTGTCAGCACCAACAAGGGCTTCCATACACAGTAATAAAGACCTTTAGGAAGAGGCTATACTTTTCCCCTGTGTCATCTCTTTTTTTACAAAAAATAATTATATGAACATCTATGGTTTGATTTATTTGCATTAGTATATTGGATAGATTATTACTGATATCTGGTGAGAGTCTCATGTCAATAAAACCTTTAGAAAAAGATTTACCTAGAAAACTGGTGATGTGTTCAATATGTACAGTATTTCCCCCACTCTATGCCCATATTCCCTATTGGGGTTGAAGCCAAGGCATGAGTCCTACTTCATGTTTTTGTTGACCAAGCCTAGCGCATATCGTGAATATGCTGCTACCATGCTCTACCTAGAAATCCTATACATTCCAATTTAAATATTTAACCAGAACAACATCCATAGAGAAGATCTGGTTCAAAACAATCATAGAGCTATCATTCTATAGCAGAGGTGGTCAGTTAAATATGCCACAGGTCCAGATCAGCAAGCACAACCCAGTCCTTCGTTCAGGGGGAGGGGAAGTGTCCAGGGAGACGTGCAAGTGCTGCTAGGGCTCACAACACGCTCAGCACCCGACCACGTCCCCTCCCCCTGGACCGAGTTCTGAACCACACTTGTAGCAGTCCCATTCAGGGGGGAAAGAGTGTACCAGGTGCCAAGAAGCTAGCTGTAGCTCCTCAGTGGCACTCGCAAGTCTTCCCGAACACACAGCTCCCTCCAGACCAGGAACCAGGTCCTGGATTTGCTGCACAGTCTGAACAGAACCTCCTCTGGGTCCAGATCCAGACCGCAGTTCACCTTTAAGTAACCTCTGACACATTCACATTTCTGGAACTTTTTCCAAGAAGCAGTGTAATTTTCTATGGCCATTTCATTACCCTGCCCAGTTTCCTCTACAGATACCAGAATTTAAAAAGATTAGCAGAATAGGAATGTACCCCAGAAAATGGCCCTGGTAGGGAGGTAGTACTTTTCAAACTACCTGGAGCCTTTGGGGTGGTGGGGGACCTCTCAGCACCTCTTATCAGTTGAGTTTCCTCAGCATTTCCAAGCATTTTCTCTTGGGCAAGATACTGAACTCCAAATGTTGCCTTCCTGGCACCATCCAAATAGCAGCCCACTTATCTTCAGTGATGTGTCAAATGCAGAGAAATGATTTCTTCAAGGGGACAATAAAAGATTTGCATGTATGAAATTATTAATTATTGGGAAATAGACGATATATATCCACTCACAGTTACACACAGTCGCAGAATATAAAACTCAATATCCCACAGTCTTGACATATCAGTTCCTCGCACCCTTCTCTTTCCCTTCCACTTCCATTTTTCTTAGTTTTTAGTAATGCTTAGGGGGGTCACGGCTCTCCAGTTACCAGAACATTTTGAACCCCACCAAATGATATTAGAGTTCCCCTTATTTGCCCTCCATTCACCTCTTCCGATTGTCATGGTATGCATTAGCATCAGTTATTATCATTAGTCTCATTTATCTTGTAGATCAGACCTTAGTGAAATCATCACAAACCAGAGCTAAAAATGTATTCCAGGTAAAAAGTTTTGAGTTGCATAGACAAAATGCTCATTATCATGAAAAACTCACCAAGACCCTGAAAAGACCATCCACATCTGGCTGGTTTCACATCATAGCAGTCTTCATCCTGTGTGAAGGGGGGCCTCAAAGGACCAGACGATAACCAGTGAACCAAGAAGAGCATGGCAGAGGTCCAACCTGGAGTCGAGTTTAAGGCCTCATGAGACAGGAAAGAAGGCATAGGGATGTACACAACTAGCCTCCCTTCTCCCTCTTTCTGATTTCTCTCTCTCTTTCCACCCTGGTTCTCTCTCTGTCACTCATCAACACCACACTTGGCCAAAACTCAGACGATGGAACTTTTCATCCCTTCAATGGCCTGTATGTCTGCGGCCCTCGGATCGAACAGTCAGAGAGACCGGCTCACACCTGTAGCTGTTGTACACACATTTGTATTCACCGTACAGATGGCTGCATCTTGACCTGCTGACAGGCTGTTCCACTAAAACCGTAACTGCTATTTCCAGTGGCGCTGAATTAAAATTCATAGCCGTCTGACACTTTAGGGTTCCCAGGGATTTAAAAATGATTAATTAACCACTAAAGTGAAAAACATCCCACAATCCAAAGGGAATCCTTCTGATCTGGTAGGGCCTTAATTCATGACAAGATAATTAAAATCCTGTTAATTAATCATTAGGAGTAGCTATAATTGGACTGAATTAGCCCCTGTGATGATCGTTACGTGATAACCTGCTCAGTGAGCTGGCAGAGGCTAATTCTGCAATTCATGCAAAACCTTCTGATGGGAGGTATTGCTGTTGAACGTCATAAATTTAGAGTTTGCTAAGAAACAGTCCAATATTTTTTGTCCTGCAGAATGCTGAATATCAGTATGCACCCCATTAATGCACTTTTATGACTCTCTGGTTGCGTTACCACATCTCTACACAGTGATGCCGGTCTCTGGCTGTTTGTTTCCACTAATCTGTAGCGGTTGACAGCTCTAGATCACAACCCAGCCACACTGTCACATGCACATTTGGTTTATGACTCAAAATAAAAAACAAGTGTTTAAATTACCTCTAAGGAGCAGGAGTTAAGGAAGTCAGCACAGGACAATTCAAGTTGAAGAGCCAGTTTCTCAAACAAGAACAGAACAACCCCAGAACTTACTCTTTTCTCAGAGTTTTCATGTAGACTTGACAATTTGAATTACACAATTTTCAAGCTGACACTATTCACTACTTGCAGACAAAGAAATACACAATTAGTATTATTAATGTGCAACAGACATGTGGTGGCGGGGATGTGCAGGTAACCCTTTTCTATCACTGTTGGGATATGCATAGCCAAAGTGCTGCAGAAGGCAAATGGGTCTCAATACATTGCACACATCCCAGCTTTGCTATAGCAAATGCAGTTGAATTTGGGGGGGGGGGGGGGGG
>SSNR01000053.1:1991102-2020689 GCA_006937965.1 Callopanchax toddi | reverse complement strand
GGGGGGGGGGGGGGGGGGGTGTGAATGCTGTGACTGTAAAGGCAAAATCGAGTCAAACTAAGAGAGTTAGAGTTAGAGTTTTTAGTAGTTTTTGCCTGACAGTGACGATTTAATTCTTGTTTTAAAAGAAACTACTTAGAACTTAAAGGCTGATTTGTAACATTTTTAGCAGCTTAATGATTAAAACTTCAACAAAACATACATAGCTTCAAATGCACACCTCATAACATCCTATACCAGAGTTTTACTTTATGCCATGCCCCCCTCTGCCTCTGCAAGGAATAATAAAAGGAGCAACATCTTGCCTTCTTTCGTGCTTTGGGTGCATTAATGGAAAAAGAAATGAATGATGGCTCAAAACAGAGGAAAAGGGTAATCCTGACTCAGAGCCTGTCCCCGGATGGTGGCCCCAGAGCAATGCTTGGTTGTCTGCAGAATGTACCTTGAAGGATGTAAAATGTCTTTTGTTTCTTCTTCTTTTCTCTCTCTTCTTTCCTTACTTTTGTCTCTTGCTTTCCTCTTTTTTCTTTTATTTGATCTCACCATTTCGCTCTCTCTCCCGCCAGATTGTATCAGGATAGACTGTAGCCTCAGTAAGTGGTTCTATCCATTTTTCTGACTAAAATGTAACTGTCTCTCATCCCTGATTTGTGCGGTGGCGCTCTCTGTTCCTCCGTCCTCATGATCATCTATCATTTCCTGTATTTCCTCTTTTTTTAAATGTTCTTACTTTTCTAGTTTTCCACTTTTTTCTGAGCTCATTTTTTATTATTTGTGTTTCATAAAGCCTCATTTATTAGTTTTTTTTATTTTTTCGAAATGCCTACATGTGTTTTTCATCTTTTCATGAGTTCTGTCTCTATAATTTCCTCACAGATTTAATTAATGTTTCACTTGCATAATTATGAGAATTCTCCATCCTGCAATCACCGTTCCACTTGCCTAAAACACTCCGCTATGAAATTATATCATTGCCTTCCCTTTATTACAACACACACTATTCATTTCCCTGTCAAACCTTCTAAAAACATTGAGAAAAAGCCAACTTGATGCTCCACTGTTGGTTGTTCTTTTTTATTTTTTTTGTTCCTCGGAGACACATGGCTGCGCACACAGGTGTTACTTGTTTTCTGTTGGGGACAAATTGTAGTTTTGGCCCCCAGAAAGCTAATTGCTTCTCTGCAGAGAGGCGGCACCTGCTGTGCGCTTGTTTTCGGGGAAGCTAATGTTTTTCTACCTCATGCAGACACAATGATAGCAAACTGTTATTTCTATCATGGCCTTTGACAGTTGAACAGCTTTAGTTTGCAGGTAAGTGACGACAGGTATGGTGACAACAAAAGAGAAAACCTCATGTTTGCAATAATGTGTGTGTGTGTGTGTGTTGCTTGATTTTAGTTGGGAAGGCTTTTAAATTGTGAAGAATTAGTTGGTGATTTTTGGTCTTCCTGCTTTTAGTCTTGATCTAAGAGTTAACTTTTTTGTTTTAGTTTAATCAGGGGTGAGAAACTTCCAGCCTCCACGCAAATTTCAAATAAATAAAAGGCACACTATGTAACTTTTACATATTTTTTATTCTTTTTCTTGAGCTAATATGACCCTTGTGCTAATATAATATAATATGTGCTAATATGACCCTTTACGGGGTTAACAAAGAGTCACTCAGCCCCATCTGCTGCTTGTGTCCAGAATACCACATTTGCAACTTCTGAGTGTCCGGTCCGGTGCCCTGAAGTCTCACAAAGTCACGTATCTCACGAGGCTAACGCAATGTGGTTTTCTGTTATACGTTTTTACGACAGTGATTTAAAGTGGACACTAGGGGGTGCTAATAATAAGCCAAGATGACATGGTATGCCTTTAAACTTAGAGGGAAAAATTATGAACAACAAACAGTGTTTCTGCCATCAAATTGACAGTGATTCTTATATTCCAGACAGGAACGGAGTCAGTGAACACAACATGACGTCGAGCATTAGCGGGAGCGACAAGGAGACTGATGGGTATCCATCACGGCGACAGTGATGAAAAATTATCCAGAAAGCTTCGTTCTCTCAGGAGAAATTAACAAGTGACCATTTTTTCATCCAAGTGAAAATCAAAGTCGTGAGTTTAGTTTGTGTGGCGGCGCTGGTCGTGGTGGAGTCTGATCTGGAGAAATGACCAGAGTTTAGACTGAACCGGAGGAGTTTAACGGTCAGACTGACACAGTCACGGCGCTTCGTCTGAGTCTGGATGAGTAATCAGATTACCAGACCAGAGGCCAAACTAATATATACAGGTAAAAAAAAACTTTTAAAAAAGGTTACATATATTAAAAGTATTGGTCTTTTGGGTTTTTAGCTCTTAATCTAATTTCATGGTAAGAGAACCACAAACCCTCACTGACTTTAATGAGCTCCATTCATTGAATCAGCAGCATTAATGAACAAAGACCTGGATCTGGTTCTTGTTGCTGATTGACTTACATTTACTTTCAAGACCAAGAAATCGAAAAACAATCAGCCAATATTTTTTTTGTTTTTAAATTAAGGCAAACGTAGCAGACACTTTTATGTCGTATCTACAACGATTTACTGATCCTTTTCTACAAAAAACTAACACTTTGTTATTATCATGTAAATTTGACAACTTTATTGTATTGTTGAGCTGCTAAAAGTAATAAAAGTCACAGTAGAATGACTTCATCATCTTTCAAATCTAAGAATTTAATTTTTGTGACTGAAAACTTTAAACCTGGTGATTTTTGCCTTATCTTGAAAAGACTGGACTCTACTGGTTCACATTCTGAATGTGGCCCTCGGAGGACTTTAAAAAAAGGCCCCTAGCAAGAAAAGGTTCCCCACCCCTGCTCTAGATGCTTGGAAATCTTTTGTCAATCTGTACTTGTATTACCATCATCTATCATGAGTAATTACTCCCAATTTAATCATATCTTTGCATCCCAAAAATCATATTGAGTGTAAATTAGTTTTCTAAAAAGTCGTAAATAAAAATTGCACACCCTACATGGAAGTGTTAGTCAAGTTCTATGTATTTAGATCTGTTTATAGTTCCCACTGGCATGTTCAGTGCAGAGAAGACGTCAGTACTCATGTTTGGCCACTAGATGTCAGTGCAGCACCAGGGATGTTCCATGATTTCAATGAGCAGGAGGCGTTTTATTTTCTCCCCATGAGCTCTGGTCCATCACTCTGTTTGTTGGCTTCTACAGGATGACCTCATTATTGTCAGTGATTTCATATCGTGGTCAAGGTCAAATCAGATCTGCACAATTTAGCACAAGGTCATGCACAAACACTAGGAGGTCTACTTCATGTCAGGTATACACATCATTATCTAAATAATAAAACACGACTCAACACAGAACAAAGATACATCAGATCAAACAGCACATTTTATAAAACTATACTACTAAATGTGATCAAATATAATAAAAAAACACATTTGATCCTAATTCAGTTAATAAATAATGATTATAATAATACAGCAAAGTGCAGTCCGTGCATTTTGAGACTCTAGAAAAGACCTTGATTGGTAAATAGAGGTTATGGTTAGAGTGGCATGAAGACGCTGCCTCAAAGAGAATGGACAGCTGGACCAAAGGACAGTGTCTAAGAGGACGGCGGCTGTAAAGCAGCTGGATGTCCTAAATATTAATTTAAAAAACATTTTAAAGTTTTGGGGTAAATAGTTCATTGTGCATTAGACAGCTGTTGTCAAACACTGTGAACCACATCAAACCTTCTGCAGCAGAGACGTCCAGACATTCCTCTCCCCTCCTGCTAGTTTCTCTGGTGGGATCTCATGGTGTAACCAGGCCAACCTGGATGTATAATCCCTCCAGCATGTCCTGGGTCAGCCCCACGGTCACTTTCCTGAAGGAATCTCTCAAATCCCTCTATAGGTTCACAGCTCTGATCCTGTCTTTACCCAGGTGTTCAAAACCTGCTGCCATAGGTCAGATGATTGTACTCTGTTGTCAGGTCAGGTGCATATTTTACTACTTGCATAATTTTTTAAACAAGAATGTATTGTAGTTTCCCTTGTTTCAGTAAAAACCATGGTATTTGGTGAATGATATAGAATTTGCCACAGTACATTTAAATATAAATCACCACAAAATCAAAAAGAACAACAAAAAGCATTATTTTTAAGGTTGTAGATCACAAAATGCTAATCAACCATTATTTTACTCCCATATTTTTTCATATAAATGGATGTGTTTTTTGCATTGTAGATAATCAAAAATGAAATCAGTATCTGTTATTTTTATTTTGATATAGTTAATAATGTTAGATTCATTCATACCATTAATACTGATTATTATTTAACGGTCTATTACTCTTGCTATTTTATAGTTTTTCTGACATCCAACCAGGTCCCTTCAGGTTTTGGTTTTGGAGTTTTCTCTGCTCTTAAACGGGTCCCAAAATGCATCAGAAAACCTGATTTCTGATCAGTTTTATGTCCGTAGTCTGAATATTTTTTGGAACTCAGCTGCATGGTGGTGATACTGGTCATACTGCAGCAAGAAAGTTGCAGGACTGATTCTAGGCAGCAGCTTTTCTGAACGGAGTTTACATGTTTCCTCCCACAGACCACAACATGACCGGCTTTAGTCTAATGGATGCAACCATGTTTAATGTTCTTTTTTTACTCTGTGATCTTGGGGTGAGGTGGGGGCCAGAGTGAAAGAGGGGGTCACTGAGGGTATTCAAACCGCCCCATGGGACAGTCACCTGGATGCATAACCTCCATAAAGCGGCAGACGATGAGGAGTAATGAGAGTTGAGGGTTCTCAATGCCAGACGATGGAATTAATCTACACACAATACATTCGACCAGATGAAAGAGGGCTAAAATGGACCTTTGTATCTGTAAATCCATTTAATGGATCAATGGCTTGTCCAGCTTTAAAGCCTGGTTTATGCTTCTGCGTCGGCTACGCAAGTGAGAGACGCAGACGTATTGACGTAGGCGTTTTTCCTTCAGACTTCTCCGTTTGCGGCGGGGTGTTGCAAAGCAATTTTCCGCCGAAACAACAGAGGGCGTAGCACTGGGAGCAGTACATTAACGTTGCTGATACTATTTCCTGGATACGTAGAGAGCAAATTTTGATTGAGCTGTAACGGATTATTGTCAAAGAACAAACGATGTTGTTAAAAAGAATTAAACGGGAGTGAAGGAGACAGCGCGTCTGTTGAATGTCCGTTCAGTGCGGACGAGGCAGACGATGAACGAATCTGCAGCTCTAGTTCAACCTGTGAGGGACACTGATGGATTATAGAAATGTTCGTATTTCATCTGCCAGATGTTTCTTGAGCTGATCCATATCTGCTTCCGCGAGATTTTACTTCTACTACTATGTTGATAACACCAGCGTCAAGCTGGAAATGATCACGGGTTGTTGGGTCGACCAATTAGAGGCGTGCGCTCTCCGTCTGGTTCGACGGATGTTTAGAAAAGCGAGGTCTACTCCGTCCGTCCTTGCGGGCTCGTCGGAGACCCCACGCAACGACGCATAATGGCGTTGCGTACATCCGACCCGACGTAGACGCAGAAGTATAAATTAGGCTTAAGAGTAGAGTAAAGCGTTGCAAGGAGCTGTAGCTTTAATGCTCTGTACAACAGATTGTTAAAGCCGCTCTCTGGATTATTTCATCAAGAGAGCAGTTTTTGAATCTAGCGTCCAAAGGCTCCTCCTCAAAACATCTCGACACGCGCGTCCGGTCGCGTGTGCGCGCGTGCACACAGCGCATATACGTTGCGGGCATAAACTGTACAGTTCAATGTGTAGGGTTCAATCACTCACAGTTCACAATCTTATTCCAACAATACTACGAGGGTCTGATGAGCCCTCTCTGTCCCTGCTGCTTCTGATATTAGCTCTGTTAGCAGAGAGCTGCTGCTGGACTCTGAAGCTGAACTTGACTCGGCCCTGGATGAACTTTCTGACCAAAATAAACGCGTAACCCTGTCAAGCCTTGCCATTCTGTGAGGTGAAAGGTTTAAAAATAAAATAAATCCATTGTTAGCTGGAGAATGGGTAGGTTTTTAGTAGAAATGAGCCGTGAGGCTGAGACACAAACAGAGAAACCCACAGAGCGTCCTGTATAGCAGTGCCCCCTACTGGTACAGGTTTGGTCGATGCGCGTGCATGTTGAGAGAATGCAAACATTTGAATTTCATTGGCTAAAAAATGTCAGCGGCAAAAAATAATGGAAAGGGGTCTCTAGGAGGAAGGAGGGTCTTCATCAGAATGACAGATGTTGTGGAACTCAACCCATAGATCATAGTTTAGACCTGAAATATCATTTAAAACATTTAGAAAACTTTGATACAGAGAAAAATGCTCCAGATTGCCGCTTTAATGCAGGTATGTTTCGCAGACTTGTCCTTGCTGAGCAATTCCCAAACCATACAGAGAAAGTTAGGAGCCTCTATGTTCTGTATACGTGCATCATCCTAACTTTAGACATCTGCCTTAGAAACAGACTGGTGTTGGTGAAATCATTTCACTATAGAATAGAATTAAACCCTTAATATCCCACGGATGAGGATTTTAGGTGTTAATGTTACCACATTTAATGTTTACATGTTAACAATAGGGTTGATGTTAACATCCTATTTAAAACTAAAGGACATGATACTTCAAACTGTTCTACAAAGACTGGTTTATGGTTGTCAGGAGTTAAAGTACACTTTTGTTTATGTGTCAGAAATTAACAACCATCTTCTTGATTTTGGAAACGCCTACATAGCAAATCTTTTTAATGACTCCTCGTTATCCTCTGCTTATTCAGGTCCAGGTCGTGGGTGCAGCATCCCATATAACAGAAAGGGGCCTGGTTGACTAGTTGTAATAGTAGTACTCTTAGTATTATAATACTACTAATGCTAGAAATATCCTTCATGAAATGTAAAATATTAAGAAATGAAATGGTGTGAAGATGAACACAAAGAGGGCCTTTCTGTTACTGCATGGGATCAAATGTTCAATTTACAGAGGGCGAACTAATCGCATATACCATGTGTTCCATAGTACTTACAGCAAACTTTAACCCTTTCTATGCTTTAGCAGTAAATTAAATGATCACAAACAGAGTATGACCTGACTTTGAGGATAAGCTAATGCAAAAACTAGATCTTGTTTATTAAAGCATCTAAAACATGGAGGACAGCAGGTCCTGAGGATGGCAAAAATAACACTTTATTGAAAAACTAAATATGTTATTTTAAGTATTCCAGTCACTATACATATGTTTTTCTTTTGACTGCTCAATGAATCAAAAGAGTTAAGTTGACAAACTAAAACTTTTGATGAGTTGTATTAAACACATGTAGAAAAATACTGCCATAGATGGACAGTCGCTCCTCCTAAAAGTCAGTGGTTGTCATGCTGTAGCTCAGGATTGAAGTTTTTGTGAACTGTTGGTTTTTAACCTTTTTTTTATTTTCACATCATATTTCTCCCTTCATTTAATGCATCATGATGTGATAGAGAGCAGAGCTATGGCCCTCAGCTTCAGTCAGGTCAGGGTATCAAGCTGATGATATCTGTTTGGAAGGTGGCCTTTTAGCCGCCAGCTGCACCTTCTCTTAGTGCGAGATGAGATGAGATTCGGCATGACATATGGCCAGTGTGTAGTGTGCTGGCTCGCCGTCTGCTAATGCCATACCCTTTGGCCTATCCGGCTGCAACTTGCTTCAGAACAGGCTAAAACACACAGACGTGGCGCTTGTATGGAAGAGATAACAAGAAACCCAGTTGTAAGCTGCTCATAAATCCAGTGTAGCGTTTGTTTCGCTCCACTTTGTCCGGTCTGACGTTTGTTCAAGACTTTTTGACATCGGTTTCAGAGTATAGGGTAACTCTTTCACATTTCTCAGTGTTTTTAATGAAGTCCAATAGAGTCTACACCTCATAGCAAACACTAGAATACACCTGAATGTCAGCTTTAAAAAAGATGAGCCTTTTTATAAGCTGCATCTAGACTTTCGCAGATGCACCAGTTGTCTTGTAACAATGTGACCTTAGGTAAATGAAAACTTCACTGTTGTTTTTTCACACCTACAATGTTGAGTTACATTGAGCCCTGGTCTATTTCCTCCTCTTGGTTCGGTTTGTTTATTTGGTGTGAACATAGTAATCCTTCTAGGGTGGAACAACACAACCATTCTGAGACCCTTTGGAGGAGGTGGTCTAGGTTTGTTTACACTGTAGTATGAACAGGATCAAACCTCGATCCGACACAACGAACACGTTTGAACCCAACGCCTTCCCATAGCCAGGTTTGCTTTGCATTCTGGGATTGGGGAGGGCACACACACACACACACACACACACACACATCAGTGGCTATGAGCCCTGTCCCAATACTCGCACTTCCACCCTTGTGTCCCTCAACTGTGTGTTACCACGGAGGTGAGCAAGTGCGTTGGGTGTCTCGCTTCTCTAGAATAGAGAATCAGGACCTTGTCCCTGCCCCCTTTTCCACCCTCGCTTTGCACTTTTTATGCACGCCGCCGAAGTCCGCATTACCCATAATTCCTAGTGCACTCCGTGGAAGACCGTAGGCTGCACTGTGGATACTGTGACAGGGCTACACAGTAGCTTTTAAGTTGCTGAAAATGAACGGAGGGCCAGCGTGGACGATCAATGAAGTCCATTTCCTCATTGATATTTGATCAGATGACTAGACTTAGCAGTTCCAACTCATAAAAACACTGAAGAGTTCATGTAGTTCATAATCAGCTCAGAGAGAGGAGGTATGACTGTGTTGTAGACTAACTCAGGATTAGAACTCAGCACTTACATCTGGTAGCCCCACCCCCATTGAATCTGACCAGTCAGCAGACAGAACGTTGTAGCGTAATATAACCTGATTTTATTGTTATAATACGGACACACTTCTGCAAGGTTATTAGCTTAGTTTTGTCGGTTTTACGGCTAATCACTGTTAGCTACCTTCACTAACCTAACTGTTATGCAGGATATCTAGATTCTTTCTGGTTCAAAGGGAAGACCTACGTACGTTATATTTGGAAGTTAAAACCCAGAAGCAGACTTAGACTACAGTTATTTTATTAAAGAAACAGATTGAACGAACAGACAGATATGAGGTAGATGGTTGCATCTTAAGAGATTCTTCTGATGTTATTAAGCTGAGAGTTAATAACGAGAGCCCGTGAGATATTTATATCTCTAGGGAGTCGGAGCTAGTTATGAGGGGAACTGAGCTAACTTGATGGAGTGTCATTTATCAATAGCCTCGGTTTTACCAGGTCGGGTTGGTACCTGCTGAACCGCTCCAGATCGCCTCGACGTGGGAGGTGGAGGTTCGTCGGTGTGATCGTTGGTCTGACGAACCTCAGAGTTATCCCCGGTGAACGTAACGTTACCGCAGGCACGGAGGAGTCTGATGAGTCGGTCTAGCTGGTCCATGGTCGGCTGGCGCAGAGGCTAACCGGCTTTCCCATGGCAGGTGAAAAGAAGCAGACAGATGGTGTCTGGCTTCTTAGCCGGAGCAATGTTCTCGACCGGTGGGGCTGGTTTTACCCACGAGCTCGGTCGGCATCAAAACCTTCCGTGTAGCGGAGAAAACGGAGGCCGTGTTCTCTCGTGTAGGGTCAAACGAGAACTGCTGAAAAACGGTGGCTTCCAGCAGGAAGTCTGGACGTGGCAAGCTTTGGACGCGTGGCCCAATGGAAAGTAGTTACCAAGTCACGTGGTTCTCGTCATTAAGGAACCCAGGAAGTTAGATTATTAATATGTTTTAACCTTTTAGCAAAAGTAGAAACCTGAAATAATACTGATGCAACACCAACATTCATGAATACTGGAAGAAAATGAATTAATCATATTAAGACATTTCTGGACAGTGGATTAAAGGTGGTGTCTTTTTAGAATGAGACATCAAGGAGTCCTTAAGTTTAATTATTAATTAAAGGAAATCTTCTCATTCTTCCGACACGACCGGGTCCTGGAAGGAATGTTGATTCAGGTTACAACATAATAAAAGAGTCATTTTAATCCAAGTTATTGGGACAAAAGATGAGTTATTGTTGTGATGAACCAGATGTCAGAATTCAGAGAGATAGTAACGCCTTTGCCTGCATTACAACGTTCTCACTTTGACATGAAGCACTATGCATAACATCTTCCGGTCTACATTCTGTGGCCAGCTGGTTACACAGACAATATCACATGATACCGGTCCATCGTGGGTCTGGTGTCTCATCTTCCTCTTGACATCCCATAGTTTTTCTATGGGGTTCAGGTCAGGGCAGATTTCTGGCCAATCAGAGCTCAACATGGTCGTTGAAGCAGGTTTTGTTACCTTTAGCAGTGTGGGTAGGGGCCAAGTCCTGCTGGAAAATGAAAGATCTTCAGCAGAAGCAAGCTTCAGATGCCACTGGGATGCGATGTGGGTATAGGACCACTCTCATTGACTAAAATGGCTTTTAATTTAAATCCAGGCGCAGCATAGGCCTGATGTATCTGGTGGGACCCTCCTTGTGGAGGAGGTCAGTAACTGTCTTCTGGGCATCTGTCAAGTCAGCAGTCATCTCCATGATTGTGTAGCTACTGACCCAGTCTAAAACACTATTTAAAGGCTCAGATAACCATTTGTCAGTGTTTTGATTTAATTGGCTGATTAGTGTTTGACACCACGAGTTTCCAATATGTAACCTTTAAGTTTTCTGAGACACTGAATTTAGAGTTTTCATCATCTGTTGCCATAATCATTTAAATTACAGGAAATAAAGGCTTTTAACGTTTTTACAGTATTTTAACTTTTGTCATATTTCTGTTTAGTTCTTTTATATTTTAATGTTACTATTAAGCAACTACATGTCTTTAGGAATGACCTCAGTGGCTCAAGCCGTGACCTGTAAATCAATCTACCTGGGCCCCAATTAGCTTGTTTATATTAGGTACTAAATAAAGAACTCAGATTAAATCATTTGAAGCCAGAAGTGGGAAATACTAACATTTAAAAATCTAAACTATTTAATGAACTGACAGTCATAAGCATCAGTTTTATATTAATATATAATTATATAAAAATAAACAGCAATAAATAAATAATTGTAAATATCAATTTAAAATGGGTCCTTCAAGGGTAGAACCTCCACTAGAGGGCAGCAGACGTGTATAGGACTGGATATGGCAGGTTTGTAATGAAAGTACTAATATTACCACAAGAATGTTTTACTATTTAATTGACATTTTTCCAAAAATGCATATTTAAAACCAACATAATTGCACAAAAATAACAGGACCCAGATAACAAGAGATATATTTTAGACCTTGGTGCAGTCTCAGATGTCTCGCCTCGCCTCGCCTTCTTCCGCTTATCCGGGTCCGGGTCGCGGGGGCAGCATTCCAAGTCGGGCAGCCCAGGCCACCTTCTCCCCGGCCAAGTCCACCAGCTCCTCAGCTGGGACGCCCAGGCGTTCCCAGGCCAAACTGAAGATGTATTTCCTCCAGCTTGTCCTGGGTCGACCTGGGGGCCTCCTGCCGGCAGGACATGCCCAGAACACCTCCCGAGGGAGGCGTCCAGGAGGCATCCTTACCAGATGCCCGAACCACCTCAACTGGCTCCTTTCGATATGGAGGAGCAGCGACTCTACTCCGAGTCTCTCCCGGATGTCCGAGCTTCTTACCCTATCCCTAAGGCTGAGCCCGGCCACCCTGCGGAGAAAACTCATTTCAGCCGCTTGTATCCGCGATCTCGTTCTTTCGGTCACTACCCAAAGCTCATGACCATAGGTGAGGATTGGGACGTAGACCTACCGGTAAATCGAGAGCCTTGCTTTCTGGCTCAGCTCTCTCTTTACCACAACAGACCGGTTCAGCGTCCGCATCACTGCAGACGCTGCCCCAATCCGCCTGTCGATCTCCCGCTCCCTCCTTCCCTCACTCGTGAACAAGACCCCGAGATACTTGAACTCCTCCACTTGAGGCAGGACCTCTCTCCCGACCCGGATTTGGCAATCCACCTTTTTCCGGTCGAGAACCATGGCCTCAGATTTGGAGGTGCTGATCCTCATCCCAGCCGCTTCACACTCGGCTGCGAACCTCCCCAGCAAGAGCTGAAGGTCAGAGCTCGATGAAGCTAGGAGGACCACATCATCTGCAAAAAGCAGAGACGCGATTCTCCTGTCACCAAACTCCACCCCCTCCACACCACGGCTGCGCCTAGAAATCCTGTCCATAAAGGTTATGAACAGGACCGGTGACAAAGGGCAGCCCTGGCGGAGTCCAACCCTCACTGGGAACAGGTCCGACTTACTGCCGGCTATGCGGACCAGACTCACACTCCTCTGGTACAGGGACTGGATGGCCCTTAACAAAAGACCATCAACCCCATACTCCTGGAGCGCCCCCCACAGGGTGCCCCTGGGGACACGGTCATAAGCCTTCTCCAAATCCACAAAACACATGTGGATTGGTTGGGCAAACTCCCATGACCCCTCCATCACCCTAGCGAGGGTAAAGAGCTGGTCCACAGTTCCACGACCAGGACGAAAACCACATTTCTCCTCTTCAATCCGAGATTCAACCATCGACCGGAACCTCTTCTCCAGTACCCTGGAGTAGACCTTTCCAGGGAGGCTGAGGAGTGTGATCCCCCTATAGTTGGAACACACCCTCTGGTCCCCCTTCTTAAAAATGGGAACCACCACCCCGGTTTGCCACTCCACAGGAACTGCCCCCGATGACCACGCAATGTTGCAGAGACGTGTCAGCCACGACAGACCTACAACATCCATCGCCTTAAGGTACCCAGGTCGGATCTCATCCACCCCTGGGGCTCCGCCGCTGCGTAGTTGTTTGCCTACCTCAGCGACTTCTGCCCCAGAGATTGGACAGTCCGTCCCCAGGTCTCCCAGCTCTGGTTCCTCCTCGGAATGCGCGTCGGTGGGATTGAGGAGCTCCTCAAAGTATTCCTTCCACCGTCCGACTATAGCCCCAGTTGACGTCAGCAGCTCCCCGTCCCCACTGTAAACAGTGTGAGCGAGTTGCTGCCTTCCTCCCCTGAGGCGCCGGATGGTTTGCCAGAACCTCTTTGGAGCCGACCGATAGTCTTTTTCCATGGCCTCGCCAAACTCCTCCCACGCCCGAGATTTTGCCTCGGCAACTGCCACTGCTGCACTTCGCTTGGCCCGCCGGTACCTGTCTGCTGCCTCTGGAGACCCACAGACCAGCCACGCCCTGTAGGCCTCCTTCTTCAGCCTGACGGCTCCCCTAACCTCTGGTGTCCACCAGCGGGTACGGGGGTTACCGCCACGACTGGCACCGGCTACCTTGCGACCACAGCTAGCAACAGCCGCCTCAACAATCGCAGAGCGGAACAAGGCCCATTCGGACTCAATGTCCCCCACTGCTCTCGGGACGCGGTCGAAGCTCTGCCGGAGGTGGGAGTTGAAGACCATCTTGACAGGCTCTTCTGCCAGGCGTTCCCAGCAGACCCTCACTGTACGTTTGGGTCTACCAGGTCTGCGCGGCATCTTCCCCTGCCATCTGATCCAGCTCACCACCAGGTGGTGATCAGTTGACAGCTCCGCTCCTCTCTTCACCCGAGTGTCCAAAACATACGGTCTCAGGTCAGATGATACAACTATAAAGTCAATCATCGACCTGTAACCTAGGCTGCCCTGGTACCAGGTGTACCGATGGGCATCCTTATGTTCGAACATGGTGTTCGTTATGGCCAAACTGCGACTTGCACAGAAGTCCAATAACAGAACACCACTCGGATTCAGATTGGGTGGGCCGTTCCTCCCAATCACGCCCCTCCAGGTCACGCTGTCATTGCCCACGTGAGCGTTGAAGTCCCCCAGCAGGACTATGGAGTCCCCAGTAGGAGCGCTATCCAGCACTCGTCCCAGAGACTCCAAAAAGGGTGGGTACTCTGAACTGCTATTTGGTGCATAAGCACAAACAACAGTCAGGACCCGTTCCCCAACCCGAAGGCGTAGGGAAGCTGCCCTTTCGTCCCCCGGGGTAAACCCCAACGTACAGGCAGAGAGTCTTGGGGCAAACAGAAAGCCCACCCCAGCCCTCCGCCTCTCACCCGGATCAACTCCAGCAAAGAAAAGTGTCCAACCCCTCTCCAGGACTCGGGTTCCAGAGCCAACGCTATGTGTCGAGGTGAGCCCGACTATATCTAGCCGGTATCGCTCAGCCTCTTCCACAAGCTCCAGCTCCTTCCCCGCCAGAGAGGTGACGTTCCATGTCCCGATAGCCAGTTTTCCCATCCGGGGATCGGATCGCCAAAGCTCCCGCCTCGGTCTGCCACCCGATCCACAATGCACCGGACCCTTCACTCTCCTCCTGCAGGTGGTGGGCCCACAGTTGGATGAGCCCATGTCTCCGGTTCGGGCTGGGCCCGGCCGGGCCCCATGGGCGAAAGCCCGGCCACCAGGCGCTCGTCCACGGGCCCCAACCCCAGGCCTGGCTCCAGGGTGAGACCCCGGTAACCCTCCGGGCCGGGTACACTGGCTCTTAGATTGCTTCTCCATGAAGGGTCTTCTGAACCGTTCTTTGTCTCACCCCTCCCCTAGGACCAATTTGCCATGGGTGACCCTACCAGGGGCACAAGTGCCCCAGACAACATAGCTCCTAGGATCGTTAGGGCACTCAAACTCCTCCACCACGATAAGGTGACGGTTCAAGGAGGAGGAGTCTCAGATGTGTCATTTGAAATTCCTTGTGAGAAATGAGAGCAGAATTACAGCCACCCAACCCTAACCAGTCTGTCACTAAAAGCTGTCATTCTCATTATTCTTCACTGCTGCCACTCAGGTTGTCATGTGCCACTTTCTTACCTCATGATTTTCCACACTGCACTGAAAAACTGTGGCACAGTTCATGCAGTCCAGTAATCATTTTTTTTATTGCTGACACAGTACATGTGTTCAGAAACAGCAGGTGTCATGGCCATTTTAAATTTCAATCAATGTTTTTCCTCCCTCTCTCTCTTATTTGTATTGAATTTGCTTCATATCTACCTCTCCACATCTCCCTCACTTGGCTCAAAGAAGATTGCTTTCTCTTATTTTCCGGCGAATCACAAATATTGAATTTGAAGAAGTTTCTCTCGCTCACTTTAAACATCCTCACATCCTGTCTCGACCAAGGACGTGTCAAAGATAGATCTGCTGCAGTCGGGACTGGAAATTACCTTTTACAATATCACATAAAACATCAAAGAAAGTTGGAAAATTATCTGAGTTACACTGGAAAAAAAATATGTACTGTATAGATCAGAGATATATACTGAGATTTTGTTTTTGAAGGCAATCTCTTGTGAAGAACATGATCTTTTATATAGCTAAAGTTGTTCTCCAACTTTCTTCACCATGGACTGTGCTTACATAAAGCCTTTGAATGATAGATGCCATCTGAGCCAAGTTTACATGGTAATGGTGTTCTTTGAACACACAAATGTTTTTCTTTGTTCGATCTTGTGTCCACATAGAGACCACTTTTTAGGAGCCATGAAAAAGTTTTTTGACAACAATGTCCAAAGTAAGCTAATCTTGAAACCATACATTTGCATTTTTGGGTTGATAGCCATAAAACAACTTTCTGAAAACAATAAGGCCCTACTCTACCCCAACACCCCATGGTAACGTCCTATAACACAACCCCAGTGAGCACATCTACTACAACTGAACACGGGGAAGTACAGGCTGTACATACCTTCATCCAGCTGACTGTCATGCTCACCTGAGACCAGAGCAGAGATGACGTTTCTGGGAGATCAGGAATGCACCTCCAATCACTGAAGATAGCTCAGGGTTACAAACACAAATTGACTCCAATGTTGCCACTGCAGCAGAATAGCTAATACATACCGTGTGTGTGTCAACCGAAGCACGTTACCCCACCCAAACACTGAGCTAGGGCAAAGCAGGAGTCAATACCGGGCTCACCTCCTGTTATGCAGCGCCCCCTGGCTGACCATGGGCCTACCACTTAACACCAGGTGGATTCAATCCTGCTACACTTGGAACTACTATTTTTGGCTTACTTTATGCCCATGTTCTTGTACAGACGTGCCCAAGTCCAGTCCTCAAGAGCTACTCTCCTGGAACCTTTAGATGCATCCATGCTCAAACACACCAGAATTCCCTCATCAGCAAATCATTCAGCTCTGCAGAGGCCTGGTAACGAGCCATTCATTTGATTCAGGTGTGTTAGAGGAGGGATGCATCTAAGAGTTCCAGGATAGTAGCTCGGACTTGGGCACCCCTGTTGTAGGATATACAGCTATTGTAGCTCACTCAGATTAGACTGCTGCTGATTAGTTGGAAACGCAAAATATTGAGAAAATATGTCAAATTTCTATTGGGAACACACTGAAATGATAGATATGTCACTTCTGTAAGAACTGTATGCATGGCGACATCATGTGAAGCATGATGTAATTGCAAAGAAATTGAAACATTTGCTCATTTCTAGTAGCAATCTGATCACTGTCCTCATTTTGTCTACATTTGCTAACAATTTAATGTGTCCAGAAAACGTGGTCAGAAAATCAGAGTAATGTATAAAGTGCACCGCTTAGCTTTTAATCACAGCTGTAACATATTAATTTACAGCACCTCTGTGGTTAAATGTAGTGGTGCACAACAGCATTTTTCCTCCATCATCAATAGAAAATAATTTCATGAGTCTCCAGGAGAAGTTGGTTTCTTTGGGGATCCATTTTTCTCAGAATCATAAAAAAATTGGAGGCTTTTGAGCCTTTTAAGACCTTAATGAGTGCATGGGGTGCAGGATCATTGTGGGGTTTGTCAGCAGCATTGCTTTAGTTCAAATTCAGCCTGCCTCTCTTCAGTATTTTGTGGCACTAGCGACAGGTTAGATGTGGACTCATTACAGGCACTTTAATGAGGGAACCAGCAGCAGCCTGGAACTGTCGAGACTCATGCTGCCTTGCAGGACTGATGACTGTCCCCTGGGATCATGGCCCTTATGCCACAACTAGCTGGGAAATGCTGTTTAAGTCATGAATCAGCATTCCCCTTGATATCTCTCTCCAGCAATTGAGGGAGAGTCTAAAAATGAGAACCGAGAAAACAGATAAGAAGACTGCAGTGTGAAAGGGTAGAAGGGCGTTGCTTGTCTCCGAACCCCTAAACTAGAGTTCTAAAATTGAAAAACACATCAGTTAAATCATTAATTTCACCTCTTAACATCTTCCCAACTTGAATATGTCCTCCAGTCGTAGCCATCTGCATTTCTAGAAGCTATCGACATCAGTTATCTTGTCACGCCAAAGCAGCGCTGCCCCCCCTCCCACGCATCCCCAGGAACACTGGGAATGAAAGATTGTGTGGCCCCTGATAGAAACCAGAATACAAATGTCCTGTGAGTAAGCCAGCATCAAACACACTTGGCTTTAGAGAGCAGAACACACACACACAGCCTGACTTATCTCTGCAATTGGGGGGGGGGGGGTGTTCAGAGTGGCAGGTGTAGATAATCATGGCTGGGGGTCATAGTGTGTTTCCAGCTTCCCTTCCAGCTTCTTGTTCCTCCTGTCCCCTCAGCTTTTTTCCATCACAACAGTAATCCCCACTTGGTTTTGCACTTTTAAACACGTTTGACAGCACCCCTCCACCTCTGCTCCCCATCCCCAAAACCCTCGTCCCTGTTTGCAATGCATCACCAAATGTAGGATGTTTCATACGTGGCCCATTGGCTGTTTGGTTTTGTCAGCATGAGGCAACATCTCCAAATGGCTGCCAAATCCCTTCCAACACCTCCTTACATTACACAAACACTGTCAGGGCTGACACACGTACACCAAACCAAGTAGAGGATGCTTTACAGATAAAGGAAGAAGGACCGGAGTGATGGAAATGAGGAGGAAAAGTATGGAAATACCAAACTGGCGCATGGACAAACATCTTGAGATGGCTTTTATATACAGTACATGGCATACTGTATGTTTGTGCAAACTTACAAATCCATACCTCAAAACACATTCAACACACATTAGATCAGCACTTCTTTGAGTTACAAAATGTATCTTTGGATAGTAGCCAAGAGGCATTGCTGTCAAAAGGAATCTTACACCAAAAACTCTGGAGAGTGAAGTAAACCATGTAACCTGACTCAGAAATAGGTTTACGGTATCAAACTATGTTTCTAATTCTGCTATTAGCTGCCATCACTCACCCAGAGGTAAGCCAAGCTAAGCTAAGCTTTTCACATCTGTAGTTTGGTTCCTCTGGTCTGAATCAGTTCATAATTGTGTTAAAATGTAGCTTTTTCCTTTGGTTCAGTTTGTTTTTATACATAGAAAAATGCAACCAAACAAAATCTGTCCCTACCAACCACGTGTGAACATTCGGTGTGCTGATTGGTTAGATTGTCTGGGTGTGGGGCTACCAGCGGTAAATACAGGAAGAAGTAGCTATATTCTGAGCCTGAGCTAGTCCATGACACAGCCTAACTCCCTCTCTCTAAAACATTTATGAACTATTTAAACTTTTTAGTGTTTTTATGAGTAAGCACTAATAAATCTAGTTATCAGCTCAAATATCAGTAAGGTACCGGTACTACGTGCTCATTTATAAAACTTGCTTCCTCACAAAATGGGCCTGAAAGTTGCGTAGGTCACTTTTTATGCAAACTTTGGGATTTGTAAAAGAAAACGTAATGGAAAAATGTGTGCAACTTTAAGCAAACTCTGGACCTTGAACGTTTTTAGTAAGGATTCTACGCAAGGTTTTATAAATGAGCACCCTGGACTTTGTTCATCTTCCACGCGAACCATCTGTTTATGTTTGGCTAGGTAGGAGCTACTCGGTAGCTACTGACATGTGTGCGCCCTTCTTCATCCCAGATTGCAATGCAAACCTGGCTGTGGAAGGACGTTTTGCCCAAACTTGCAACGGAAATGTGATTGTTGTGTTGGATTAAGGGAGATTTACACTCACTAAACAAACAACTGTGGAGTTTGTACAGAGAACACCTCCTCCATTGGGTTTTGCTGTGGTTATTTTGTCCCATCATAGTACAACTACAGTGTTCACACCTGTGCAAACAAAAGAGAAAATGGATTAAGGTTAATTTTAACAGGCTAAAACTGCAGGAGTGAAAAAACGCTGAGATTGACATCACTGAAGTGAATCTGAAGGAGGCTACAGCCAGTTCCTCATTGGGCTGTGACAGCTGCTGACTAGTCAGAAAACAAATTTTCAAAAAAAAAAAAAAAAAGAAATTGTCAGTTGGAATCACAGGAAGTGGTAATCCTACTCTGTGGAAACCACAAAATAATTCTCATAAATGCTGTTTCAACGTTCTTGTTGCAGTTCAGGCCCCATCCATACATTGGATGTTTTTAAATATTTCTTTCTGCATTGGGACCTCCTGTACACACACATTGGGTTTTTGCAGAGAAGAATTTTTTATAAACAGAGAAAATGTATATGTAGCATCGATTGGGCCTTGATAACAAAGTGTCAAAACAATCCAAAGTGTATATGTCTTAATTTGTACACATTTTAATCTCATTTTAGTCACAATTTGGTTGCCAACCTTTCCCAAAGTTTTCTTGCACTTTCTGATTCACCAAAATTTAATTGATGGGGTTTTTTAGGGAAAGGTTGCTTTTGAGCATTTTATAAAGTTCCAGCAAGCAAGGCCCTACAACTCATGTTGGGAAAGTGAGACGCTTACCAAACGTTGTGGGACAATTTGGAGATGGCTCATAATTTGTAACCAAATATTATGGTCTGTTGAGGTCCTCCAAACATGCTTGTTTAAGACATCATCTGCTAGGGCAGCAGCAGCTCAGCAGGTAGTGTGTTTATCATATAACTGGAAGGTTGCTAGTTTGAATCCCAGTTCCAGCAGGGTCACTTTGTCATCACGTCCAAGAAGATCCATCCACATTGCCTGTTGGTGGTGGTGGTCAGAGGCTCCAGTAGCATATGTGTATTTTTGCTTTGCCCCTGTGGCTTCAATGTAGCTTACTGCCATCAACCTGTGAATGCAGATTTAGATAAATCATATACAAATGTGGAACATTTACATGTGAATATCACCAGCTCGAGATTCAAGCTATACTTCAATAACAGGAATAGAAGTCACAGGTGGGGTTTAAGACATGGGGACTTATTTTTTTACAAATTCAAATTTCAAAACAGATCTATCACCACCTCTGATGCTGTTTTAGGAGTCTTGTGGATTAAAAATGTGACTAGGTGGCTCCCTTTCAAATGCTGTGAACATCCCGATCCACATACTCCCTATGGGTGCCTTACGGTGGTAGTTGTTAGGCAATACATCCACTAGAGGGCAGTGCAGTGTTCAGACCACCATTCAAACTCAAGTCCAGTTTGTGTCCAATCTGTTTACATGTCATGTGTTTTCTTTATAGTTTCTTTTCTAATTTCTAAGACTCAGTAAGGACCCAATTCCTTTTTATGTTTTCTGCCATGAAAAGGAAAAATTTAAGTTACCGGTATTTATGGTAATGCTGGACCTGGTGTTGGCCCGTGAGGCTCAGGTAAAACATGTTCTGCAATTTACCAGTTTCATTTTTGAGGGGGACATTATTAGTTTGGAACATTAATAAATATGTAATATGTAGTAAAATGGCTCTCCCAGGTTTCTGAATTAACCTCTATAGTTCTATGCCCAATTAAATTTCAGCCATAAATATAAGACAAAAGCTGAGAGAACATTTAATTTAGTCACATTTGTTTATTACATCGGCACACTTTCGAATAAATAAAACTGAATTGGCAAAATATTAAATGTTAATGTTTTTCTGCTCTACTTTTTCTTCTGTTCCCTGTTTTAGACAGGAACACACAGCATCATCGTTTATTTAAAATGACTGGCGCTCCAAATGTCTGCGGCATAGTCTGTTCACACCGCTATGTACTGTATACATTTTTAATAAAACTCCCTGATGTTTAGAAGCAGGATCTAATTAAAATCATGTGCCTGTGGTTATAATTAAGACTGCAGCGTTCAAAGAACAAACTTAACAGACAGTGAATGAAAGGTACAAATGGTGAACTCACAGTGAGCGTTGCCAGCACACGCCTGTCTACATATAATCACCTCTTTGATCTAAATGATGAATATGTTTATAAAACAGGTCATCTTTAATAATGAATTGTTCTGAACACAACCTTCATATTTATCTTTCATAAACATGCTGCGCAGATGGATTCACCAACACTGGCTGCAGTGAGAAAGCTATTTAATTCCCAAAGGCCAGTTTATCATTTTTACTTAACAAGGACACCTGTTCAGCTCGAGGACGCGGACATTAAATTCCCCCCATCGTCATTTTTTTTTCATTTTTTAACCAAAACAACAAAACGCTACAAGGGCTTATTTTCTTGTCAGCAACCATAGTATGCACCTTGTTAGAAAAACAAGCACAGTCCTGCATATTAACGCTTTATTAAATGTGGCTTTAAATGTTAGCCAAAAACATGAGAAAAAGTGTAAAAAAAAAAGGGGGGGGACTTTGATTTTGAACTATTTTGAATATATTTGAGAGGCTGCCAATGCACATTGCACTAAATCCAACCTTCTTTTAGCCATGTCAATTATTTTAGAAAATAGTTTGCCATTATCTAAGCCAGCAGCCCCGAACCGCATCTTTCCAGCCCTTGAGCCATACATCAGACCCCCCCCCCCAACCTGTTAGTGGAACTCTGGAAATACGGGCTGTATGGTGGAGCAGTTGTTAGCACTGTTGCCTTGCAGCAAGAAGATCGCAGGTTCAAATCCCGCTGTGACCCTTATACGTGGAGTTAGCATGTTTTCCAAGATTGTAATTTACCCCTGATCTGACTAAAGATACAGCGTCTGTTTGTTGGAATAAATGTATAAAAAGTGTAACCAGAACAAACATCAAAAGAAATGTTGAGGCTGACGCCAATGTGTCATTAGTGTCACCATGGTAACCACCAGTGGCTCATTAGGGTCACATTGGTTACTATACTGCTATAATGGCTGGTTGAAAAAACTAAAATTATTTAATTTCCCCCTATGAATAAGAGATTGATCGATTTATTGATTGATTGATCGATCGATCGATCAGAGGCTCATTAAGTTCACAACAGTAACTGCACATTTGTAAGGCAAAAGAACAAATGTGCCTCAAAAGATAAGAACCTTAATAATTAAAGGCACAAATATGTTGACACAATGTCTCACTGGTTTGTCACTTTACAGTAAGCCTTTAAACAATAAGTTGCTGCAGCACGTGTCACTGAGCATCTGTGGCCGTATGAGCGCTCCTTTGCAGTGCACCATGCATGTGATCATGGACTGCATGCTTGACATAACACACAGGTGCTCTGGCCATCCCAAATATGGTCATCGGCCCACAGGACATTGCCCTGTATGCCAGATTGCCAGTTCATGCTTGTATCCAGTCCAAACACATCTACTGCCCTCTGGTGGAGGATCTACAGGCGGAAAGGGCCAATTTTATGTCTTTATATTGTTTTCAATACATACTATTAATACAGTATCAAATAAAGCAGATGATCTTATAATTGTTACATCATGATTAGCCAATAAATAGTTCAGTTTTAAAAACCAAATTTGTATTTATCATTTCACATTTCCGGCCTAAAAAGGTTAAATGTACCATGTTCGGTGAATTTAATTGGACAAAAACCAGACAGTAGAAAGCTGTGTGTATCGGTGAAACATTGCCTCAACTGACCTTCTTAATCTCTAGAATTCTTCAACAATGTTTAAGCCTATAGAAGTTTCTTTATAAACTCATAGAGACATATAAATTCAAACACTTTATAGTCATTCTTTCAAATGAACTGAAATTATTACTCTGTTTGTAATGAAAGTCAGATGATCCTATGTAGTTCAAAGCCTTCGCTGAATTATTTAAAACCCGATTGCCCAAGTGTGACCTGCATGAAGTGATTCTTTATGAAAGGATCTTCTGCTTTTCCACCGTCTTAGATGTAAAGGGTTTTTTCTTGTGAAAGTTTCAGTTTTCTAATTGTAGCCATTTTTAAAGTTCAGTGAAGGAATCCTGCAGGTTCCCATTCTGATCAATCTTAAGGAATACAGTGCCCTTCATTATTTTTCAAACAGTGCTCTAATCACGGCTTCGCCTTCTAATCAGCCGTGCGTGTTGTATTGGTAAGCCAGGCTTTGTTTTCCTGGAGTTGTTGCCCTGCCGTCCAGACAGCAACTGACTTGAGTAATCAAGTGTGAAGGTTGCGAGGAGCACACAGCTATTAACCTCCCAAACACAGGCCATCATCACCGTCTGCAGAGGACAGACGGTAGTGTGTGTGTGTGTGTGTGTGTGTGCAAATGGGAGTTACTGCCAAGGCTGGTGAGCATAGCATAGGATCATGCATGTGTGTCTTTTATAGCTGTCGGATATACGGAGTGGATCATGTGTGTCCTGTCTGCAGAAAAGTGTGCTTACAAACACAACCATGTGTGCATTTTGTTCGGATAAGCACTTCTATTTGAGTGTGTGCAGTGGCGCTTGGACCATAGAAGTCTGAGGCATTGACCACAGTCTGGTAAATAGTAATTGCTGTGTGTCGGTGTGTACTCTGGGACTTGCACATATATACTCTGGCACCCATTTCTATTTGTTCTGATTTGCAGGCAAAGCAGGCCGTGTAACACACTCTGTCAGCCTATCCAGTGTGATCTCGGCACACATTATTCCCATATGGACGTACAGCATGGCTGGGCTTGGCATGCCCAGGCCTGTGACTGCCTGTTTGACATGCCACTGTGTCGTCTGGTGTGATGCCATGCTGAACCAACCCATCTGCTTCAGGCCAAGCTGGCAATGGAGAGAACTCATAGGATGCAAGCAGGAGGGAAAAAAAGGGGGCTTTGGACCTGAGGCTTGGCAAGGCATGACTTCCAAAAATCTCCTGAACCGTTAGTCTTAAAATGCTTCAGAGAAATAAGGGTGTGACGAATTATGAGGGTAGATTTGTTTTCAGTGGAGTATCAGAGAGTGAAGGCAGTCTTCTTGCAAGTTGCAGGATTCTCCGTCTTCTGTTAGACAATGGGACGTCTTGATTACTTCATAACTTGGATACCAAAGCATTCATTAAGGCCTCTTTACACACTCATATTCCATGACCCTATTAAAACACTCTCACAGACAATAAGTCATGGATACATCACTACCACGCTCCATCCAGGACCCTAGTATATAATAGGGAAGTTAAACCTTGTATTCATCCAAGGTGTGAGTGAGGGGCCTTTATTCTCTTTTTGAAACAATAGGTGCTTTTTTTTATTCTGAAGCAAGCAGCTAAATAGATCTTCTCCCATAAAGTCTGAGCTCAGCCTTAGTGACAGGACAAGGTGCTTCGTCATCCAGCAGAAACTGGGAGTAGATGAAAGCCTACTGGTTGCCTCCCTCTGAATAATTTCCACACACATCCCACTGAGAGGAGACATCAAGGCGGACCCAAAGCTTGGCTGCTGCCAAAGCTGGGTGGTGGTATATATTTACACTCTGTTCTCAGAATCCCTTTGAATCCCCCCAAGGGTGACTGGAAAGTGTCCCTGGGGACAGGGATGTCTTGGTTGTCCCCATGGATCTTTTACCCTCATAACCCTACCTTGGATATGTTGGAGATAACGGTTGGGTACAGTAGATGGATCTAACTGACTATTATTGGTCAGTAACAAATTCAGGAAAAATTCTAATTACAGTAATCATACAGAAATGTGGCCAATTGAAGGAAGGCACTTGTAAATTTTAGATGCATTCATAACAGGATCACAGCAACTGCAGGGTTATACTATATACACATTACAAGGTAGAGGTATGTAATACGATGCAGTGAAACTTAGTGTGTTGTAGTGAGTATTTCTTTGTTGTTGGAGAAAATATGATAATACATCAAAGTAATGCAATATGAAGAGAGCATTTGTGGCAGCAAACCACTTTAATATTTTCTTTTCTAAGAAACTGCATTAAATATGCAACATTTCTACATAAAAATGTTATGCTGGGCTCTCCAGTGGACCTACATTATCCAGCATGTTCAGACCCACAGAAATCTTTATTTCTGTGTAATGACTGCCTTTTTTTTTTTTTTTTTTTTTAGGATTTTAAAATCATAATGCAGCATCTTTTTCCTCCCCCAGCATGAATTTTTTATTAAGTGAATGCTTTTTAAACTCTTATTCTGGTGGGGAGCTAATCTTTTTGTACATCAAACAAGCTAATTGTAATGTGATTCAGGTGACTCAAAGCAGCAGGCAATCTACAGTATCAGATTAAAATAAGTTGTAACAGTGGGTAGGATCTTAAAAAAGTACAATTGAATAGATTTTAATGTCTTTGTACACTGCTTGTATTTCAGCGCTGTTGGGTCTTCTATCCCCAAAATGGAACTTTTTTAGGGATCACTTTCATTTTGCAGTGGATAAACCCTGTTTAATCACAGGTTCCAAGCTTTTTAATAAACACTTTACATTGAAAGAGGGTGGGGATGGGACTAAAACTTCTTATTGGGTGAAAGTACCCAGCATTCCAACATCCATCTATTTGAAACATGCATATTGTCACTACGTATTGGGCTAAAACTTTGTATCTCCATTTTTCATACTTTTCATGTTTCAGCTCTACTGGTCATCCTTCACATCTATTAGTTGTTTTATGGATGCCTTTTGAATAAAAGTTGTCAGAAAGAGCTTGTCAAATAGTGACCATACAGGTGTTCTTATATGTAAAAGAAACATTATTTTTCATTTCCTGAAAAGTGTCATTTTTTGAAGAAACAATGTTTTTAAAGAACCGAGGCAACTCTTTACATCAACAGCCTGATTTGTTTTATCTACCCTGTAGTTCGGACTTTGGTAGTGACCCTGGCCTCTTGCACATCCCCACTCTGAATGCTCAGAAAAAAAACTGTTTTGGAAAGCGCATATGCACAGTGCACCATGGGGCTCCGCGCAATGAAAATTTGGTTTGGTTAAAGTTCAATATCGTTCAACTTTGACCTTGCAGCCAACTGACACATGTAGTTCCGTTTAAGATAAATCCTCCTCACACATCTAATGATCACATAAAGATACTCCTATAAACTGTACACACACCATATGACACACACACTCATTGCTGCTCATGCTGCGATGGAGAACTGTTTTCGTTTTTAAGCAAACATTTGTGATATGAAAGCTGACAGCACTGCAAAGCCCAGAAACCAGGAGCTTTCTCTGCTACACAATAGTATTTCACACTCCCGGTTTTTATAACTTTGCCCATTTTATGTGAAGTCTCCGGTAATCTGTTGTGTAGTAGAAAGCTCACTGCAGGGTGCAGCGGCAAGCCGCCATTTTTGGTGTGCAAACAGCATCAGATGGAAAAGAAGCTTCTAGACTATTTTGTCCGTCATTTTGACTGACAGGTTAGAAAATTCTGGTCATCTCTTTTTACTGTTACGTCTTTATTTTTTAAAAGGATATCAGTGACATATTCAATTTCATTTAATTGTCATTGATCTTAAATAATATTCAGTCAGAGATTGTCACACATCAATCAGATGAACGCATCCAACTTTTTTCTCCATGGTGACGAAAACCTCTGACTGTGTGGCCCCGGTAGCTACAAGCAAGGAAATGAAAGGTCTGCACTTAAAATATGAACAGGTCTGCTGTGGCCTGAACCACCACTGGACTGGCCATTGGGCATACTGGGAATTTGGGCCGTCCCAGACTCGTCACGCAGCCTGTGATTGTTTTAATTTGTCTTTCCCACAGTGGGGCGCTGCTAAGGAGACCTATATGGTCGCGGGTCCTGCAGCACTTGCGGCTCCTTTTTTACCGCCAGCACACGCACATTTTTTGAATGAATTAACAAGTCATGTCATACTTTGCGAGACTCACTCACTCACCACCAAATGGTCAGGGGGGTGAATTGCAATCTGTCAAAGTGACAAGCGGGCATTAGATTTTTTTGGTCACGATTTCAAAAAAAGGGTCAGCTATGGAAAATATTCAGATATTTTTATGAACTGAGAAGAAACCTTCTTTAAAAAATACATCTGGTATAGTAGATGATGCCTTAGTGTACTGAAGAACATGCTGAGCCCCTTCATGTGTGCATTTGAATATATGCTAAATAATGTTTAGTCTTGGATGGGAATACCTAATCAGTGTGTGTTTCAGAGCGCTTCAGGGGGCCCTTTTTGGTTCAGGAATCAGATGTGCAGTATTTATAGGTTTTGTTCATTTGGGTGGGAGGAGAGCGTTCAGCCGTTTGAACCCAAGAGGCAACATGCTGCGAGGTTCTGTTGAAAAAGAAAAAAATCAATATCACGTCAAGCAGATTCAGAACAGATGCAGTTCAGGAGTGTTTGGAGATAGAGATACCTGCAACGCATCAATTGTTTGTGTGTGTTTGCAGGCAGGAGCTCACAGTGCAGAAGAGTCATTTGAGGGTAAAGAGAAGCATTTGAAACAGGAAAAATGTTGTTGGAAAGCCAAAGACGGAGGGGGGAAAACAGATAAGTGTGTGTATGTGTGTCATTACTTCATTAGCGACACTGAGGAACCATGCCAGGAGCACAGATGGCAAAGGAGAGAGAGGGGGCTTGGGGTTGGCATAAAAACAGCAACACACACTCACTAACCACACACAACACTTCATAAAATAAACATACAGCGGATAAGTTCAGTATTGAACACATCTTCGATTTTCTAAGTAAATATATTTCTAAAGTTGGTATTGACATGGAATTATCCCCAGATGTTAGTAACAACATCCATGTAAAGAAATCGAACCATCCATGACCATACATTGAGTTACGTGTAATCAAATGGAATAACTCAGGGGAAATGTCTTGAAGACGCATTCTGAAACATATTCTAAAAGCCTTTGTTGGTGCTGGAGCTTCCAGACACTTCCTTTAGGAGAAACTAGTCTCCTGTGTTGGTTAGACCTTGGGGTTAGTGTTGATGTGATTTTGGGCCAATCTTTCACACAAAAAGACTTCAGATCCTGAAAATTCCTTGGACCCCTTCTATAAATGCTGACCTTTAGTTCTCTCCATAAATTGTCTATAGCATTTGGGTCAGGTGGCTGGCTTGGACCCTGTGATGGACTGGCAACCTGTCCAAGGTGTCCCCCACCTCTCACCTTGTGACTCCCTGCGACCCTTACTGGACGAAGCAGGTAAAGGTCCCAGATTCTATACTTTCTCTCCACTTTGAATCATTTCTTTTACATCTCAATAACATGTAAAAGCTCTGCATTGGTCAAGTTGGCCCTTACTGTAAGTGCAACTGTTGTTCTTCCACCCTCTCATCCCATCTCCTAAAGCAAAACTTTACATTAAAATGGGCGGGGCAGTTGGGGAGACCAGCTTCTCTAAGCTCCGCCCATCTCTCGTCTCCACACAGAAACACAAGACAGAACTACCTCATATGACTCCTAATAGTTGAGAAGCACCAGTGGAAACTATCCATCAATGGTCACAAGGTCTCTCGTCTCGTCTTCTTCCGCTTATCCGGGTCCGGGTCGCGGGGGCATCATCCCAATTAGGGAGTTCCAGACAGTCTTCTCCCCAGCCACTTCTACCAGCTCCTCCGGCAGGATCCCAAGGCGCTCCAGGGCCAAACCAGAGATATATTTTCTCCAGCGTGTCCTGGGTCAACCCGGGGGCCTCCTGCCGGCAGGACATGCCTGAAACACCTCCCTGGGGAGGCGTCCAGGGGGCATCCTAACAAGATGCCCGAACCATCTCAACTGGCTCCTTTCGACATGGAGGAGCAGCGGTTCTACTCCGAGTCTCTCCCGAATGTCCGAGCTCCTCACCCTATCCCTAAGGCTGAGCCCGGGCACCCTGCGGAGAAAACTCATTTCGGCCGCTTGTATCCGCGATCTCGTTCTTTCGGTCATTACCCAAAGCTCATGACCATAGGTGAGGATTGGGAGGTAGATCGACCGGTAAATCGAGAGCCTTGCTTTCCGGCTCAGCTCCTTCTTCACCACAACAGACCGGTTCAGCGTCCGCATCACTGCAGACGCTGCCCCAATCCGCCTGTCGATCTCCCGCCCCCTCCTTCCCTCACTCATGAACAAGACCCCGAGATACTTGAACTCCTCCACTTGAGGCAGGACCTCTCTCCCGACCTGGAGTTGGCAATCCACAATTTTCCGACCGAGAACCATGGCCTCAGACTTGGAGGTGCTGATCCTCATCCCAGCCACTTCACACTCGGCTGCGAACCTCCCCAGCAAGAGCTGTAGGTCAGAGCCTGATGAAGCTAGGAGGACCACATCATCTGCAAAAAGCAGAGACGAGATTCTCCTGTCACCAAACTCAACACCCTCCACACCACGGCTGCGCCTAGAAATCCTGTCCATAAAGGTTATGAACAGGACCGGTGACAAAGGGCAGCCCTGGCGGAGTCCAACCCTCACTGGGAACAGGTCCGACTTACTGCCGGCTATGCGGACCAGACTCACACTCCTCTGGTACAGGGACTAAATGGCCCTTAACAAAAGACCATCAACCCCATACTCCTGGAGCGCCCCCCACAGGGTGTCCCTGGGGACAC
>SSNR01000053.1:1976360-1991092 GCA_006937965.1 Callopanchax toddi | reverse complement strand
ACCCCATACTCCTGGAGCGCCCCCCACAGGGTGTCCCTGGGGACACGGTCATAAGCCTTCTCCAAATCCACAAAACACATGTGGATTGGTTGGGCAAACTCCCATGACCCCTCCATCACCCTAGCGAGGGTAAAGAGCTGATCCACAGTTCCACGACCAGGACGAAAACCACATTGCTCCTCTTCTATCTGAGGTTCAACTATCGACCGGACCCTCCTCTCCAGTACCCTGGAGTAGACCTTCCCAGGGAGGCTGAGGAGTGTGATCCCCCTATAGTTGGAACACACTCTCTGGTCCCCCTTCTTAAAAATGGGAACCACCACCCCGGTCTGCCACTCAACAGGGACTGCCCCCGATGACCACGCAATGTTGCAAAGACGTGTCAACCACGACAGTCCTACAACATCCATCGCCTTGAGGTACCCAGGTCGGATCTCATCCACCCCCGGGGCTCCGCCACTGCGTAGTTTTTTGACTACCTCAGCGACTTCTGCCCCAGAGATTGGACAGTCCGTCCCCAGGTCTCCCAGCTCTGGTTCCTCATAGGAATGTGTGTCGGTGGGATTGAGGAGCTCCTCAAAGTATTCCTTCCACCGCCCAACTATAGCCCCAGTTGATGTCAGCAGCTCCCCGTCCCCACTGTAAACAGTGTGAGCGAGTTGCCGCCTTCCTCCCCTGAGGCGTCGGATGGTTTGCCAGAACCTTTTTGGAGCCGACCGATAGTCTTTCTCCATGGTCTCGCCGAACTCCTCCCACACTCGAGATTTTGCCTCGGAAACTGCCACTGCTGCACCCCGCTTGGCCCTCCGATACCCATCAGCTGCCTCTGGAGACCCACAGACTAGCCATGCCTTGTAGGCCTCCTTCTTCAGCCTGACGGCTCCCCTAACCTCTGGTGTCCACCAGCGGGTACGGGGGTTACCGCCACGATTGGCACCGGCTACCTTGCGACCACAGCTAGCAACAGCCGCCTCAACAATCGCAGAGCGGAACAAGGCCCATTCGGACTCAATGTTCCCCACTGCTCTCTGGACGTGGTCGAAGCTTTGCCGGAGGTGGGAGTTGAAGACCATCTTGACAGGCTCTTCTGCCAGGCGTTCCCAGCAGACCCTCACTATACGTTTGGGTCTACCAGGTCTGCGTAGCATCTTCCCCTGCCATCTGATCCAACTCACCACCAGGTGGTGATCAGTTGACAGCTCCGCTCCTCTCTTTACTCGAGTGTCCAAAACATACGGTCTCAGGTCAGATGATACAACTATAAAGTCAATCATCGACCTGTAACCTAGGCTGCCCTGGTACCAGGTGTACCGGTGGGCATCCTTATGTTCGAACATGGTGTTCGTTATGGCCAAACTGCGACTTGCACAGAAGTCCAATAACAGAACACCACTCGAGTTCAGATTGGGCGGGCCGTTCCTCCCAATCACGCCCTTCCAGGTCACGCTGTCATTGCCCACGTGAGCGTTGAAGTCCCCCAGCAGGACTATGGAGTCCCCAGTAGGAGCGCTATCCAGCACTCGTCCCAGGGACTCCAAAAAGGGTGGGTACTCTGAGCTGCTATTTGGTGCATAAGCACAAACAACAGTCAGGACCCGTTCCCCAACCCGAAGGCGCAGGGAAGCTGCCCTTTCGTCCCCCGGAGAAAATCCCAACATACAGGCAGAGAGTCTTGGGGCTAACAGAAAGCCCACCCCAGCCCTCCGCCTCTCACCCGGAGCAACTCCAGCATACAAGAGAGTCCAACCCCTCTCAAGGACTCGGGTTCCAGAGCCAACGATATGTGTCGAGGTGAGCCCGACTATGTCTAGCCGGTATCGCTCAGCCTCTTCCACAAGCTCCAGCTCCTTCCCCGCCAGAGAGGTGACGTTCCATGTCCCGATAGCCAGTTTTTGTGTCCGGGGATCGGACCGCCAAAGCTCCCGCCTTGGTCTGCCATCCGATCCACAATGCACCAGACCCTTCATGTTCCTCCTGCAGGTGGTGGGCCCACAGGTGGATGAGCCCATGTATCCAGTTCGGGCTTGGCCCGGCCGGGCCCCATGGGCGAAAGCCCGGCCACCAGGCGCTCGCTCACGGGCCCCAACCCCAGGCCTGGCTCCAGGGTGGGACCCCGGTAACCCTCCGGGCCGGGTACACTGGCTCGATGATTGTACTTGCATGAAGAGTCTTTTGAACCGCACTTTGTCTCACCCCTCACCTAGGACCAATTTGCCATGGGTGACCCTACCAGGGGCACAAGTGCCCCAGACAACATAGCTCCTAGGATCATTAGGGCACTCAAACTCCTCCACCACGATAAGGTGACGGTTCACGGAGGAGATGGTCACAAGGTAAAATACCTAAAACAAAAGAGGCTAACAATGGTGACCGAGCTACGTTAGCTTTTGTGCTCGTTGATCAACCATCTATTGAAGCAACTGCCGTGCTTTGCTCATAGCTTCACCGTGACGTTTGTGAGGATGTGCACTCTCTTGGTTTTTAAAGGGCGGGGGTGGGCTCAGGTAGCCAAAGGTGCTTGTGATTGGCTCTGTCCTCTAAAGAGGAGTGGTCTTTTCCCTTCTTGACATCAGCAGGATAAAGATTTTGAGACCACCCGTTTTAGCATTAGCTCAAAACACATTTCCCAAAAATGACAATAAGGACGTTTGAACGGTGAAAATTCTTTCTCACTTTTGGATTTCATACACAATCTTTGGGACAGATTTGACTGTTTAAAGATCTTTAAAAAGTGAATTTTGCAAAATATGGGACCTTTAAGAGCATGGATGGATGTATGATGGCTGGGCCATTCTAAAGGCCAATTCATACTCTACGAGAAGAAAGAACTTACTTCTCGCTGTTCCGCAGCGCTAATGGCTTGTTCTTGTACACATCAGCTGAGCAGAACTTTTTTCTGCAGGACATCCAAGAACAACTGCAGGTATTGGTCAGAAAAGGACCGTGGTTACTGCAGGTAGCGGTTGATGTTGTATGTTGATGTATGCTGCTTTGCACAGACCTAGCTGTGCGACAGACCGTAGGAGGCATACTGGTCTCGATCGACCGGCGCAAACCCTCATGGCCTGCGCTGGTCCCGGACCAGCGGCAGTCTGGCACTGGCCGCGAGGGTTTGCGCCGGTCGATTCAGACTCATATGCCTCCTCAGGTTACTGTCCAGATTAAAATGATCTGTCAGCGACCTCCAAACATGGTGTGTATTATGAAATGCAAAGAGCTCAGTTTTAGTCTCTGACCAGACTACGTATATTCTCCTAGTATTTCACCAGCTTGTCTTAATGACATCTAGAGAGAATTCCATGTCAATAGTACCTTTAAAAATAGCTTTACTTTGGAATTCTCACTAGACTGTGTATAAAATCTCTTGGAAAACTCGATATGTTTATCACTGACTTGTTATATAAAGTACAGGTAGAACAGCTTCTCACACTTTCACGGACACTGGAGTTTACTCACTCCATCTCACATTGATAACACACACACACACACACACACACACACACACACACAGGCAACACCCAAACACATGTAGTGGTGTTTCCACACCAGTTTCTCGGCCAAAAATTCATCTGTGCTGACGCTGCATCGTCATCATCATCCTCTCCCGTCGTCTTCTGGTTTTCTCCCAGTTTTCTACCCCCTCTTTTTCCAGCAGTGATATAACCTTAGACCTAATTTTGAAATGTACCCTAACCTTTTCTTATCCGTCGTGTACAGAACACAAGCACACACTCTGACCCCATGGTCTAATTAGGAGCACTGGTGCATGCTCACAGCGAGGAGACAGGACATGTTTGCGTGGGATTTCTGTGTATTGTGCACAGTGTGGATTTCTCTCCTCCTCAAGGTGGAACAGAAGAGCACGTTCTCACTCACACACACCTCCCACAAATGTAGGAAGCAGGAAAACCAGGTGATCTCAGTTCATAGCCTGTGATTCACCCACAAATGCACCTGGATCATCCAACTCTGGTCATAGAATACCATCCATCCATCCATCCATTTTCTGTAGCCGCTTATTCCTCCACAGAGGGTCGCGGGGCAGCTGGTGCCTATCTCCAGCGGTCAAGGGGCGAGAGGCGGGGGACACCCTGGACGGGTCGCCAGTCCATCGCAGGGCCACACAGAGACGAACGAGACAAACAACCACACACCCACTCACACCTAAGGACAATTTACCAGCCCAATTAGCCTGACAGTCATGTCTTTGGACTGTGGGAGGAAACCGGAGTACCCGGAGGAAACCCACGCATGCACGGGGAGAACATGCAAACTCCACGCAGAGAGGCCGCAGAGCCGGGACGCGAACCCACGACCTCCTTGCTGCGAGGCAACAGTGCTAACCAGCTGCGCCACCATGCAGCCGTCATAGAATACCATATTTTACAATTTATAGACTTAAATTACCTTGTCTCATCAGACTAAGTGATATTGATTAAATATTAAATATTTATTATAAGTAGCCATGACCTTTGGCGTGCACTATAGTCATTCTGATTTGAGTGAAAAAACAGCTTGGATGAGAATCAGCCCAGCCAGAAAAGAAGTGGAAGGCTCCCTCCAGATTAGGAGTTGTGTTACCTCAAGTGAAGGAGTTCAGGTATCTTGGTGTCTAGTTTGCAAGAGATTGACCAACTGATCAGGGCTTCATCATGGCAAAGCCCTTGATCTATTGGTTTGTTCTAACTGTCAACTACTGTATTGTTCATGACATTTTAATCATGACCATTAGAACGGGATCTGAAACAGGCTTCATCTGTAGGGTCAGCCTTAGCAATCATGTGATCACTGTTCTTCTTTATTGAAAGGAGTCAGTTGTGGTGTTTTGAGCTAGCCTGGTAAACCAGACTATACGGTATATGTAGATATATAGTCTGGCCACGGTCCACTGAAACGACTCATTCATAGGGGCGGGATCAATGGTTGTCAATCAAATCGTCTGCACATGCTATTGGATAGCGCTAGAGCCATTTAGCAAAAACAGGAACCAGCTGGTAGATTTACCGTGTTCCGTCGGCAAAGTGGCCAATAAATCCTCTTTCAAAATAAAAGACTTAGGTGCCTTAGGTTCACGTCTTAGAGAAAAGCTCAAATCTAAATTGTCTAAAGTTGATAATAAAGACTTTTCAAACGAACGCAATTCCTGAACTGCCGTCATGTTGTTTAAATTCAGAGTTGGAGCTCTGACGTCATCGGCTAATCCCGCCCTCCAATCCATTTAAGCGTTGTGATTGGCCCGGTACGACACTGACCGGACCAATCAGTGGGCTGCAGAGGTTCCAATGTGCGTGGCTAGACCAAAGTCTGCAGAGCAGAACTGACGGTCTAGTTCACTAGGCTAGTTTTGAGCATCTGATTACAATACCTTCTGGTTTCCTTCCTCCCCTTAAGAGGTCTTCTTGGCACATCCCACTGGAAGAACTTGCTGGAACACAGTGGGATCCACATGGGGGGGGGGGGGGGGGGGGGGGGGGGGGGGGGGGGGGGGGGGGGGTAATCACTGTGGGGAGGGATGTCTGCATTTCCCTTCTGGGTTCATTACTTTGTTATTTTATATTACAGGATGGATAGATGGATGGACGGACGGACAGATGTCCTAAATATATAAATTCTTCTAAAAGTATACACAATGATTGTATATTGTTTGCCTTTTGTTGTACCAGTATAAGTAAGTAAGTAAAGTTTATTTATATAGCGCCTTTCACAGACATACATCACAAAGTGCTTTACAACATAGTAACTCTATTATAAGGAGGCATTTTGTATGTAAGTATAGTAGTGTATGAGTGGCATAATGTATTTTTCTGGATAAGTACACAGAGAGGTTAGGTGAGGTCTATCACCTCAGTGGTGACATGCTGCTCGAACATGAATGCTACACTCAAACTTCACTTGTGATTATTTTCTATTTCAATTACAGCACCAATCCCTCTTTCTAGCAGGGGTTATTTAACAGAACATGGTTATTTCCTTGTTCTTCTTCTTCTACTAAACCATAAAGAAGCCAGACAATGCAATTCTTCCTATTCAGCATGCAGTCTCTGACTGTATTTTCTATCCTCCCATCACTCCTCACATTTTTCCATCTCCCTTCCTCTCGACCTCTAATTCCAGCTCAGCGGCAGCTCATGGTAATGTGCTCCTCTATGCCAGTTCAAATCACAGAGCTTGAGCTGGTAATCATTACTGTGATACTTAAGGATGGCAGGTTGTGTCAAACCTTGTAAAAGGAATGTCATTAGGTGGTAAAGTGTGTAGGTCTACTGTGATATAACCTAGAGTTCAGGCTCTGTTAGAGAAGGACAATGGCACCATGAGGGCACCACATTTATTTGCTTTTAAAATAACTTGTTTTCTGGAAGTTGTTAGAACTTTTTATCAGACATCTGAATGTAACTGTTCTCTAAACTTAACCATTTCCCTATAACAACATTTTAGGTTTAGTCAATAGCACAATCTTATACCTGGTTCACACGGCAAGATATTCCGTCAATCTTAAGGACACCCTAATAACTGTGATGTCCTTAAAGATAAACGTATCAGATATTTCCCGTGGTGTGTTAACACACAAACATATCTGAGGAAACCAGCAGAATGCTTCAAATCTTCACTTCAGTGGAATCTATTATTACAAGCAAGCACTGGATGACAGTAGACAGAAAAAACTGTTTTAACAGGTCGTAACTATCAACAGAACCTGAATCAGCCACTGAATGTGTGGAGTTTGGCCTGGTAATCCCTCCATATCTGTGGATAGAAGGCCACTCACTACAAGCCTCACACTATGTATGCTTGGTCAGAATGAGAGATTGCATTGAAATAAAGATTAAATCCAATCTACTGGTTCCTTTATATGAGGACAATTTGACTAACTGATATGTTATCATGAATCTCAATCTATCACAAATGAAATGAGTTTCCTTTCATTTTAGACCTGATGTGGATTGGACCTGATGGTTTTTTTTTGGTGCTTTGAGATGACCTTTGTTGTGACCTGGCACTAGATAAATCAACTGACTTGAATTGAAGTGAAATACCTTTGGTCATGTCATGCTAACAAGCTACTCTTTCTTCTCTAAATATTTTAACTTCCGCACCAAGAAAACAGCAATAGAAATGTTTAGTTTATGCAATTTTTCATTCATTTGTATGGGTTATATTAATGTAACATAATATCAATGCAAAAAGTATTATAAATATTAGGGAAATAATGATGTATAGTAGTCATGTTGAACTTTTAATACAGAACCCAGATGTTTATATATATATATATATATATATATATATATATATATATATATATATATATATATATATATATATATATATATATATATATATATTTTTTTTTTTAAGTTCAATGCATGGCTCTGTAAGATAACAAAAATCTACTTTATCACTGCAGGTTTAGGGATTATAAAGGTCTTGGCTGAATTTGTCCCATTAGCCTGTGATTTTAATGTTCATCAGAGATTTCAGTTGCACTTTGTTTGAACCTGAAGGTCAGTCTCAATGTTAAACCCTACTTGAATATGTCATGATCCTGCCTCTCTGCATTGCTGCACACCACCTAACCATGCTCGCCTGTTGCCTGTCTGCTCATGATTGCCTGTCTAATCATCTCCACCTGTGCTCCCCAGGATATAAGCTCCCTCCAGCCACAGCTCTGTGCCAGATTATCTGATGCTCTCGCAGACGATACTCCAGCCTTATCAAGCCAAAGTCAAGCTCTTTAAACATTTTTTACCCTGTTTTTGCTCTCAGGACTCCAGCCCTTTGCCTGCTCCTGCCTGCTTACCCCACAGATCTGGATCTCCTGGTTCTAGACCCTTGCCTGATCTCTGACTCCTCTCTGCCTGCTGGACCTTGGTGCCTCCCTGCTCTCTGACCCCACGTGTACCCACCTGGACCGTTCACATGACCACACCTCCTCCGTCCTTCCCCCATGGTGAGAGATCTCTAAACATCTATTCTCTCATTCCAGTGCTGCTCAACCGGAGATTACCAGCAGCCCAACAACATCCCTGTGGCCTGACACCTGGAGCAGCACAACCCTCTCTAATAAACGTTACTTGATTCATTCTGTGCGTTGCCTGAGTTTTTGGGTCCGACACCCCCCAGCTCTTGACAGTATAATCTGGCCATCATGGACCCATCAGCCGCACACGAATGGCGCTCCAAGGTAGAAACATCTATCACTAAACTGGAAAAAAACATGCAAGAAATGATGTCTTTACTACAGGATCAGTCTAAGCCTTCTCAGTCTGCAGAAGCTTCTGGACCCCGTCATCCCACTTCTCTCTTGCATGAGCCTAAACTGTCCCCGCCTGAGGCTTTTAAAGGTGAGCCCACCCAATGTCGTCCCTTTTTGACACAGTGCTCTATTCAGTTTGAGCTCCAGCCTTCTTCATTCCCCACCGAAAGAGCCAAGGTGGCCTATGTTATTTCACTCCTCTCAGGCAAAGCAAAACTATGGGGCACCTCAGAATGGCAAAGGGACTCTGACATCTGTTACTCATTCAAGCAGTTCTCCAAAGAGTTGACCAGAGTTTTTGACCCTGTCCTTCCTGGGCGAGAAGCAGCAAGGGGTCTTTTGAAATTAAAACAAGGGCGAAGACGAGTGGCAGAGTATATTGTTGATTTCCATACCTGTTCTGCTGACAGTAACTGGAATGATGATGCATTGTGTGACGTTTTTTTATCAAGGTCTGAGTGAGGAGATCAAAGACGAACTTGCCTCCAGGGATGCACCAGAAAGTCTGGAGGAGCTGGAGGTTCTTGCCAGCCGAATTGATCTGAGGCTCCATGAAAGGAGGAGTGAACGGTCCAAAACATGGCCCTCGCCCCGCAGAGAAGGTGGGTACAGACCATCAGCTACCCAATTACCTGCTCTACCTGCCCCTCCAGTCATCCCACCCATCCCAGAGGGACCTGAACCGATGCAGATCGGTAGGAGCAGGCTGTCAGAGAAGGAACGTGAGAGGAGGCTAAAGGATGACCTCTGTTTTTACTGTGGCAAGGAGGGACACCAAGCCAGAGGGTGTCCATTAAAAGACCAGGCTCAGTAGGAGGTAAGAGGTTCCTTCTGAGCCATCAAATCACCACTAAACCCTCTTTTCTTACACCACTACAGACCATCCTCCACCTCCATGGACAGGAACACAAATTGCCTGTTTTTGTGGACTCGGGGGCTGATGCAGACTTTATTGACATGGATCTCGTCTCTGCCCTTAAGATAAGTCTTGCCCCCCTCGGATGTGTTCAAGAGGTCCGAGCCATTGATGGTCATCTGCTCCATAAGGTTACTCACACCACAGAACCCATTAAAATCACTGTTGGGGGTAACCATCATGAAGTTATCAAGTTTCTCGTTATCAGAACGCCTGAGTTGCCCCTCATTCTGGGCGCACCATGGCTACGTCTACATAACCCTCATCTTGACTGGACCACTGGAGAGGTTCTTGGGTGGGGCCAAGACTGTCCTGCTAAATGCCTTTCCCATGCTGATGCCCCTCAACCCTTTCCTGATGAGATCCAAGAGACCTATCCCGATCTGAGTAAAGTACCCCCTGAATACCACGACCTCAAAGAAGCCTTTAACAAACACAAAGCCACCACTCTCCCTCCTCACAGGCCTCACGACTGTGCTATAGACCTCCTTCCTGGCACTTCCCCTCCTCGGGGACGCTTGTACTCCCTTTCAGCACCTGAAAATGAAGCCATGCAGAAATACATCAACGATGCACTCAAAGCCGGTCTCATTCGCCCCTCTTCCTCTCCTGCAGGCGCAGGGTTCTTTTTTGTGGGGAAAAAGGATGGCTCTCTACGCCCCTGCATTGATTACAGGGGGCTGAATGACATCACCATAAAAAATCGCTACCCTCTTCCTCTTATGAATACTGCATTTGAGTTGCTTCAAGGGGCCAACATATTTACTAAGTTGGACTTGCGTAATGCATATCACTTAGTCAGAATCAGAGAGGGAGATGAGTGGAAGACTGCCTTCAACACACCCACAGGTCACTATGAGTACTCAGTCATGCCCTTTGGTCTTACCAACGCCCCTGCTGTCTTTCAGACTCTGCTTAATGATGTGCTCAGAGACATGGTGGGGCAGTATGTATTCGTTTACCTGGATGATATCCTTGTATTTTCTAAAGATCTGACCAGTCACAGGAAACATGTACGTTCTGTCATCCTCAGGCTTCTGCAGAACAAGCTGTTTATCAAAGCAGAGAAAAGTGAGTTTCACAAGACCACGACTTCCTTCCTTGGATTCATCATAGCCCCCAATCAGGTATCCATGGACCCTGCCAAGGTGTCCGCAGTCCAAGATTGGCCCAAACCCAAGAACCGTAAACAACTGCAGAGGTTTTTGGGTTTTGCCAACTTTTACCGCCGTTTCATAAAGAACTACAGTTCTGTTGCAGCACCCCTCCATGCTCTCACATCTTCCAAGGTAACATTCATGTGGTCTAGCAAAGCTGGTCTCTCATTCACCTATCTCAAGACACTATTCACATCTGCTCCAGTTCTCTGCTCCCCAGATCCTGCTCTACAGTTCATTGTTGAAGTGGATGCCTCCAATACAGGAGTGGGCGCTGTGTTAAGTCAACGTAACCCCTCTGACAATAAGGTCCACCCCTGTGCTTTCTTTTCCAGGCGTCTGTCTTCATCAGAACAAAACTATGACGTGGGTGACCGAGAGTTGCTGGCAGTTAAACTGGCACTGGAGGAGTGGCGTCATTGGCTGGAGGGAGCAGTGGTCCCATTTATTGTCTGGACGGACCATAAGAACCTTGAGTACCTCAAAACAGCAAAAAGGCTTAATCCCAGACAGGCCAGGTGGGCTCTCTTCTTCAGTCGCTTTACCTTCTCCCTCTCTTACAGACCGGGGTCCAAGAACGTTAAGCCGGATGCGCTATCCCGGATGCATGAGCAAGCAGAGCCTACTCAAACCGGTGGTGAAGAGGATTTCATTCTCCCTCAGTCTGTGAGGTTGGCAGTTTCTCGTCTGAGTCTGGAGAAGAAGATTGAGGAGGCTCATCATGGCAATCCTGTTCCCAAAGAATGCCCGACCAACCGCCTCTTTGTTCCTAACCACCTGATCTCCGAGGTACTGTCTTTCTGTCATTCCTCACGACTGTTCTGTCATCCAGGAATCGCTAGGACCCTGTCATTGGCCCGGAAACATTTCTGGTGGAGTACCCTAACTCAGGATGTCAAGGATTTTGTCACCGCTTGTGAAGTTTGTGCCCAAACCAAACCCTCCAGGAGACCACCAGCTGGGTTGCTCAGACCACTGCCTGTCCCCCACAGACCCTGGTCCCATGTTGCTATGGATTTCGTCACAGGTCTGCCTGAGTCCAACTCACACACTGTTTTGCTTACTGCTGTTGACCGTTTTTCCAAAATGACTCACCTTGTCCCCCTCAAAAAGCTCCCTTCTGCCAAGGAATTAAGTACTGTCATAGCTCGAGAAGTCTTCCGTCTCCACGGCCTACCGTGTGACATTGTCTCTGATCGGGGCCCACAGTTTGTTTCAAAATTCTGGGGAGAGTTCTGCAGTCTGCTCGGCATCCATCGCAGTCTCTCTTCTGGTTTTCACCCCCAGACGGATGGCCAGGCTGAAAGAGCAAATCAGGAGATCGAAACCAAACTCAGGGGCCTCTGTCAACAGGACCCATCCAAATGGTCTGAAAACCTGCCATGGATTGAATATGCCCTTAACTGTTTGCCGTCTAGCTCCACCAGTCTCTCTCCCTTTTATGTTATTTATGGCTACCAGCCTCCTGTTTTTTCCCTTCAGGAGAAGGAGGCCACCGTCCCCTCTGCCCATGCGGCTGCACTGCGATGCCAACGTGTCTGGAGGACAGCCCGGAGGGCCCTTCTAAAGTCCACAGCAGTTTACTCCCGCTCTGCCAACCGCCACCGCATTCCAGCACCGGCATATCAGGAAGGGCAGAAGGTGTGGCTCTCCACCAAGGATCTCCCTCTCAAGGTGGTGAATCGTAAGCTTGCCCCGAGGTTTGTTGGTCCTTTCCCCATCGCCAAGGTCATTAACCCTGTTGCTGTCCGTCTGCGCCTCCCACGCACCCTGCGCGTCCATCCCACTTTTCATGTGTCCCGGATCAAGCCTTTCCATTCATGTCGTTTTGGACAGTCCTCTGTGCCCCCTCCTCCAGCCCGGCTTGTTGATGGGGGCTTGGTTTACACCGTACGTCGTCTCCTTCGGTCCCGCCGCTGGGGTCGGGGTCTCCAGTATCTTGTTGACTGGGAGGGCTACGGCCCTGAGGAGCGCTCCTGGGTTCCCGCCCGGCATATACTGGACAAGTCCCTCATCCGGGCCTTCCATGCTGCGCACCCGGGTCAGCCTGGGGGTCCGTCAGGTGCCGGACCTTAGGGGAGAGGTACTGTCATGATCCTGCCTCTCTGCATTGCTGCACACCACCTAACCATGCTCGCCTGTTGCCTGTCTGCTCATGATTGCCTGTCTAATCATCTCCACCTGTGCTCCCCAGGATATAAGCTCCCTCCAGTCACAGCTCTGTGCCAGATTATCTGATGCTCTCGCAGACGATACTCCAGCCTTATCAAGCCAAAGTCAAGCTCTTTAAACATTTTTTACCCTGTTTTTGCTCTCAGGACTCCAGCCCTTTGCCTGCTCCTGCCTGCTTACCCCACAGATCTGGATCTCCTGGTTCTAGACCCTTGCCTGATCTCTGACTCCTCTCTGCCTGCTGGACCTTGGTGCCTCCCTGCTCTCTGACCCCACGTGTACCCACCTGGACCGTTCACATGACCACACCTCCTCCGTCCTTCCCCCATGGTGAGAGATCTCTAAACATCTATTCTCTCATTCCAGTGCTGCTCAACCGGAGATTACCAGCAGCCCAACAACATCCCTGTGGCCTGACACCTGGAGCAGCACAACCCTCTCTAATAAACGTTACTTGATTCATTCTGTGCGTTGCCTGAGTTTTTGGGTCCGACACCCCCCAGCTCTTGACAGAATAGCTGGACATTAACAGTTTAGAGGTGAAAATTCTTGGCATTTATAAAATATTTTGTTGGTGTCTTTTTGTAGGTTTTTTGTCACGCTGCTGAGAAACAGCCTACTGGATCACAAAACTGGAAGTGACGCATGAGGAGGGACTTGTTTGCTTTTTTGTGTAGAAGATGTCTGTTGGTGTTTTCAGATTTACCAAGCTTATAAGTGGTTTGTGAATGCAGCATTTTAATGTCTCTTGTTAATCATCTGTTTATGGAAGAAGATGAAAATGGGAGTAACCATCAAACTGTTTTTATAACAACAAGAGGTTTCCATCTAAGCTCTGGAGACAATTTTTGACTCAAATTTATCCTGAGAGGAGGATTCTGAGAAGAGTTTAGGAAGACTTGTCCAGCATTTGTAAGTGGTCTTATTACCGTCCCCTTTTCCTGGACATGTTCTCTTTTCACGTTCTGTCTGGGGCGTTCGGGGTGTGTTCACAGATTAATGAAAATTTTTGGGTTTTATTGTTTTTCACTGGAAATATGCACATACTTAAAATAACTGATGTGACTATCCCTCTCACAGGCAGAACAAACAGCACTTCATAGTGTTTCATTTGCAATATAACTACTTCAAATAATTGTCCTGAGTTTGTGGTTGGGGACAGAAGCTCAGTGACTAAGACGCTAGTCTTTCAACCCAAGGCCTGTAGGTAATAATCGGCACTAGTTCAGTTGGGAGAGTGGCCGGTCTGGTAACCGGAGGGTCACCGGTTCAATCCCCAGCTCTGGCTGGGTTAGATTGTCGTTGTGTCCTTGGGCAAGACACGTCACCCAACTTGCCTGTGTGAATGTGAGTGTGACTGTGTGTGAATGTTGGTGGTGGTCAGAAGGGCCGATGGCGCAGAATGGCAGCCTCGCTTCTGTCAGTCTGCCCCAGGGCAGCTGTGGCTACAGATGTCTGTCATAGTTTACCACCACCGGTGAGAATGACTGTGTGAATGAATGATGCAACTCTGTAAAGCGTCTTTGAGTGACCTAGAAAAGCGCTATATAAAACGGATGCATTATTATTATTATTATTAATAATAATAATCCCATTCCAGCTGAGTTGATGTGTTGATTTTTTGTTGACTTTTGAAATCCTATCTGAAGGTTGTTACTTCACTATTATTCAAAACCACACAGACACTCATAGATTCAAGTCTTCTTTAAATAAGAGCATCAACATTTTTTACGACTGAGCCAAGTGTCCTCTTATCCGAAAATAAACATATGTTGCCTCTAACTGTGTGTAACGAAATTACAATTATGTTACTACAAATATTTTAGATGTAAACGTAGATTTAAAATAATAATCACCTGAGAAACATTTGAGTTTTCAAGCTGCTTCTTTTTTTTATTGAAGACTTGATTTTTCTGTGGCTCCAGTCCCGAGGAGGAGTTTGTAGATTCACTCTTTACAGTGAAATCCGGACTTCTGACTAGCGTTAACCTCATGACCAAAATACCAAGATTTTCCTTGAAGGAAACCAATTTGCCTGATTATCTGAACAAACAATCTCCACATACACAAACATTTAGCATATTTAACAGAAATAAATCCCATAGTGTGCTATAAACTAATGCTTTAGTGTCTATCAGTGTCCATCGGTCTCCCTCTGATGACATCATGTAAATGGAAGTCGGTACATTTTTTGAAGCAGCCTTGTTGCACCCCCCCCCCCCCCCCCCCCCCC